>JASANA010009551.1:0-217400 GCA_030248095.1 Ptycholaimellus sp. GST1_10 | reverse complement strand
AATTTTTTATCTACAGCCATTGCTACTCCTACAAACTCTTCCTTAGGTTGGGCACTACATTGAGAGGCAGCGGCCAGAGCTCATCCTCCTTTCTACGCCCCACGGCGCTGCCGACTTCAGCCGTTTCACCTTTTACCTCAACGCCAATGCCTCTGGTTATTTTACGATCAAAGCTCTACATCCTCCAGCTGCTGAGGATAGTTGAGGTTTTGCTGAGACGGACAACTGTCAGTGTCCGCCCTGCTGCTATCGACTCAGCGCAGAGCTGGCCTCAGCTGAGGCCGAACAACTCATGCGCCAATTAACCAGTCTGGGACGCAACGTGAGCGGCACTGCTTTCTATGGACCACCTGGCAGTGAAGAGCCAGCACCCCTGAGGTTTCGTAGCTCATGCAGACTGGTAGCTGGAGAAAGGGGAAAGACTGAGGTGGGGCGAAGTAATCCCGCTCCTCTTCGTCAAGCAGCTGCGACAGAGCAGACTGATCATCATCTCCCAGCCTTCTCGACGCTACAATCACTCTCTGGCCATGATCCCTGAGCTTCTGCAGCTTGGTATACTATCCCACTATGCCGTAAATGCTCAAGAAAGATTGATTGGAGGCGAGGACTTGTATGTGAGACTGGAGAGGATGAAAGAGCGGGTGGTAGTGCTGATCAGTGCGGACCTCGCGCACACTCACAGGCTGACGGCCCCTACGGCTTCTCCCCAGCAGCCCAGCCCTTCGACAAGGCTTCCAATGAGCTGTCCAAAATTAATCATGTTAGAATTGCCTAGGCGTGCGGGGACTGGGTGAAGTCCATGCAGCCGCAGTACCTTCTGCAACGAGCTGCCGCATTTGCCCAGGATGCTAAGTCATGCGGCTACACTGGCTTGGTACACTTCTGTCTTCTAGTGGCAGTTGGCTTTGGGTTAGTGAGGTTTTCTTAGGTTATGCTGCAAGGAATGCTTCAGAAGCTTGGACTGTCGCATTGGAAGTCCTCGCTGCAGGCCAACTCTCACCCATCATACTACGGTCTCATCACTGCCTCCTCCATGAAAATTCCCAAGAAAGCGTTTTCAGGAATGCTTGTTGCTTCCTTTAAACGGAGAGGATTTTCAAATTAGCAAACTTATAACATTTGCAAACTGGAAATAAACAAAATTGCAAATTTGCTCTATGGTGAATTCGAGTGAGCAGAATCATGAAACAAAATACGATATAAACAACTATTTATAAAAATTTTAACGGACAAGACTGACGTATAACCTAGCAGCACTGAGAATGACTGAGAAGCACTGACGTATTCCCTCATTGCTTCTCCGCAACCTGAATGGTCAGTTTATGTATACCAGACTAGCTAAAATTTTGAGAAACAATTTAACTAAAAACAAAACCAAGCAACTTAGCTTACTTTATTCAAATAAGAAAGAATTTGCAAAAGTTGAGCTGAGCTTAGGCAAGTGGGCAATAGATGTTTCTTCTGCTGCTTAGTCGAAGGCATCAAGGATTTATTAATAGTCAAACATCAAATACTTCATGGAATAATAGATAGTCAAGCCAAGCCGAATTGCCGAAAAAAAGGTTATGAATGCTACTGAAGCCTCCTGGAAGGCGGCAGCTACAGAGTGTGTTCTGAGCTTGAACGTGGAGCAGGGCTATAACTTCCTCAATCTCCTCACTAGCAATGGAGTAGAAAAACAGTTGTAGAGCTTTTCGACACTGCTCTTTTTGAAATACTGTGGTATTTTTAGTTTTATAAACCAAGATTTGATGCTGTAGTTTGGAGAAGAGTGGTCCTGAGGAACGTTAAACAGCTGAAGAGTTGGTATGTCATATTGAAATGGTGGCTGACGGTAGAAATGCTTTTGGATTGGGTTTGCCTAGATAAAACCATTAGAAATTCAAGCTAACTGGACGTTTATCGGGAGACACGACTTTACATTGGGGCGGGGCCCTCACCAGACGGGATAACATCATATCCGATACTCAGTTTTGACTCAGTTTTCAAAACAGGCAGGGTTTATGATTTTGTTTTGTTTCTGCCCCTCTTCTTCTGCGTTTTTTTTGTAAAACTGCCAGGTAATATTCGATACAAGGGAATATCGGCTATCGCCAATAGATGCGCGGCCGTCATGACACTTAACAGGGTTCGTTCCAGTTCCTTCAAATGATTACTTCGGATTCGCAAATCACATGCTCAGGAATTTTGTTCAGGGCGAAGTGCATCTTTGAGCCATGGCATGTGGAGGTTAAGCATGGTTGACCATTGCAGGGTTTCAGTTTACCACTAACTATAACTCACAAACTATAACTATAACTTTTAACAAACAACACACAGAAATGAAAATTTAAGGCCTCGTTTTGGTTTCTGAGGGTTTTAAAACTAAAAATAGTACTTTTAATAATTAATACAAGTAAAATTCACATTTTCGAAAAAACTTCGAATTTCAAGACCCTAATTTTCGAGGTTTTTTGACCATAAATATAGAACAAGTCAAAATTTCGCCGATCCCAAAAAAACGCCCCGAGCCACCACCCAGACTGACCTGCATGCAAAATTTCAGCCCATTTGGTTGACAAGGTGTTCTCGGCTGTTGCCAAGATGCGCGGCCTCACCTCAAGACACCACCTAGATGAAAATTCATGGCAAAATTCAACCGATCTCAATGAAAAACCATGAATTATACATGTTCAAATTTTCGAAACATCAAGATTTTGGGTTTCAAGATCAAGCCATAAATAGAGCAATACTAAAAATTTCAAAAATTTCTCTTACCAGCTTCAAGACATTACTATTTCGGACGTACATTCCACAAATCAGCTAATTTCATTGAAAAACCATAGACTTATGCATGTTCAAATTTTCGAAACATCAAGATTTCGGGTTTTTGACAATAAATCGATAAATAACAAATATTTCAAAAATTCCTTTTGCCAGCTTCAAGATATTACTTTGCCGGAAGTACCTGCAAAAATTCAGCAAATTTCATTAAAAAACCAGTGATTTATGATTTTTCGTATTTTGAAACATCAAAAAATTGAGTTTTGGGCGAAATTCAAAAAATTACGCCAAGCGCCAAAAATGGTCCCGAGGCACCGCCTAGACGGAACTTCATGCAAAAAATCAGCCATTTTCGTTGAAAAACCGAGGAGTACGGGCCTCGGACACACATATATATATACTAGTAATATGGGTCCGTGGCCGCGCTTCGCGCGGCCACACTTTTCAATCCTTCAAAGCATATGAAATCATCATTTTTAAGTTATTTACTGACATCATAGACAATTAAATAGATGGTAAACAGTCAATGTTGTAAAATCGAGGCACCGACGCATTAATTATTTTACTTTTTGAAGTGCCTTTAAGTTACAACGCCATTCTCGCTCGGGGAAAGCTTTTCTAACGCGGTTTTTTGCTGTAAAATGGCAAGCGAATAGAGCCATACGTTGGCAATGTTACTTTTTCTCTAGGGGCCACAGTAAATTTGCTAGATGCTCTGAACTGAGGTGCGACTTTTTACATTGGACGTAATAACAATTACAATTTAATATGTTTCAAATGAAAATCACTTATATCAATGCTATTTTATTTTAATTATCATTATTAATGCGAGGTGCCAGCGTCCAGTCAGGCGTCTTCCCTTGCTAAGCTTGCCTCCTAGCAGCCAAGTCCAAGCCAGCATCCAGCTACCGCAACCGACTCCAGTACTACGCTATTGACAGGAGGAATTCCAAAAAGCTTTTCCAAAAGGCTACCCCTGTTTTTCAAACAAAGCCTTCAGAAGCTTCTGGCTGATGAAAGGCTCAAGGCATTCTCATTTCTTTCTTTCTTCACCCATAGAGAATAGAACGTGTTGAGTGGGAAGCAACGAAGAAGATGTGAGAAGAAGTGCAAGCCCAGGCCGCGGCCACTCTCTGCTCACCAGGAAGCCCAGCGCCATGGAGAGATTCCAGCACTCCTTCTCCCACTCCCGCTCCTACAACCTCGCCTATATCGAAGGCCTATAATTATATCGCCTATATCGCCAAGCTCTTCAGGCCTCATCAACTCTCCTGCTCATGAACGAGGCCATCTTTTCCATTTTGGGCTCGTTCAAGCGCCTCTTCCTCAAGGGCTTCCTCCGCATGATTAACTCCACGCTGGCCTCCAATCAGGGACCAGGGACTAGAAAAGCTCCACTTAGGCAGGAGTTGCTTTAGCAGTCTCATTGAATAGTCTCATTCAACGAAGTAAATACGAAATAATGTATAAATAATGCAAACTAGTATGGTACTCACTTGGCCCGAGTTTCATTGAAAAGTGAGTATAGTTGAATTTTTGTCCGGAAAGTTATAACATTGCAGTATGCTTCTGTTTTCCATCTATTTAATTGTCTATGCTGACATAGAATATGCAATCGAATAACTGGTGTCTAATCAAAATAGTTACAATGAATTATTACTGAAACAGAATTGAATTCTTCATCAAAGCAAAGATCAGCATTTAAAAATCACTCAGTTTTGGAAATTCCACTGACCAAAAGTCAAACATAAAAAGATCAATGACTGTTAGCATCGCATTCACACACAGCCAGAGTGACCTCTGTCTCTGGACTTCTGCATATCCCTACTAATTAATACCCAGCAACATCAGCTCACTGAGTAGGGCCAAAATCGCGAAAATTGACTTCACTCAAAGAGGTTTTTTAATACAATAGTTTCAAAAAGTTGAATAAGTAAAAAGGCAATATAAAAAACAATTGTTTTGCCTTGAATTTAAAAAAAATTATGCCATAAAAAGTTGAAAATTGAATGAACTACGAAGAAGTAAAGTTAAAAAAGGGTCAAAAATGGCAAAAATCGCCACATTTTTAATCATATTTTTATTTTAGGGTTGTTTGGACATGGTGCGGCGATATTCAAACTTCTTAATTTTTCAAGACCCATCCGTAAAGCTATCATGTGCCAGGATAGGTTGAGAATCCAGACCGCGCCGAGACCCCTCCAAAAATGGCATCACCCGTATTATAGAAGACTAGGTTGAGCTTCGCCGTCGCCTACGGCGACTAAGTGGAACCAGTTACAGAATTTATTTAAGCCAAGCTTTTAAATTTATGTGGATAAAATACTGGAAACCTAGTTTGAGCTTTGCAATTGCCTACGGCAACTCTAAGGAACCAGCTTGTTGATTTGATTTCATTTGGTGGGATAAACTTTCATTTGGGGGGATAGTTGGATAAGTTTTTAGGGCGGAACAATAGGAATCAAAAAATCGATTTGATGCATTAAATTTGGGGGGGGGGGGTAATTGGATGAGTTTTTTTTGGGGGGGGGGGGAGGTGGAATCGATACGTTTTTACGTTTAAATACGTTTTTAGCTCCTTTAAATTTGGGGGATAATTGAATAATTTTTCTTTTGTGAGGGATAGTTGGATGGTTTTTGGGGGGACACATGAACTCAAACATAATTATTAGTATTGATGCGTCTTTAATAGTCAAAAATTAGTAATGCTGCATTTTTTTGTATTGAAGTGTCTTTAAATTGGGGGGGGGGTAGTTGGATACGATTTCATTTGGGGGGAGGCTCCAAATTACACAAGAAAATTCATAACAAAAAATGCTGATGCTGTCACATTATGCCACTTCATACAATTTGTATTTATTAAAAAGCCACCAGAAAACGGTGTGCATACTTGTGCGTGGTCCAAAAATGGGCAAAATATGATGAAAAGAAATGTTTTGAAAATGAAAATACAGTGCAAATTTTTTGGCAAACTAATATATTTTTTTAGAATTTTTCTTGGCTAATACTCAGGGCAATCGATTTGTGACAAAATCTTTACTTTTGGCCTGCCGATGGTTTCTCAACTTTAAATACACAAAAATTAAAATGAATGCCTGAGAAGGATTCGAACCTACGAGTTTCATCCTGCTGAAAGGGGATTTGTTTAGCACTGAATGGGGTTGAACAGGGCAAATGGCTGGGGGGGGGGGGCAATCTGGTGATAGAAGAAGGAAAATGATGGGCAAATGGTTTGGGGGGGGCAAATGGTTTGGAGGAATGTATTTGGGCTGCATGGATCCCGCTACACGGGTGCTTAGCTTTTTTCATGCATTAGCCTCTTTTTTGGTCTACCGACTCTTTTAGAAACTCCCATCCAGTGGCCAAATTACAGCCACACCAAATGAATGCAACAGCAAACACCTGGCTGTCCTCAAGGGACTTCAAAGATTAGGCATAAAACCAAAAAGAGGTTGTACGCCTGTAAGAGATGCTGGTCTACAAACCTGTAAGGAAACTTTTGTGTAATGGCTAAAACGTAGTCTGATTGGGTAGCCTTCAAAACTGCGCAGTTCAAAAACATTGAAAAAACTCACATTTTTGATGCTTTAAGCACATTCTCGTGATCGAGGCAAGCTGTTCCCCTCAAAATCGTGCTCTTTGACCCCATTTTACCCAAAAACATCTTCACTTTTGCACAGGAAGCTTCCCCCATGGCGCGCCCCATGCTTACCCACAGGACAGGCTCCTCTATTATATATACTAGGTTGGGAGGGGCCTGCGGCGCACATCATAACTTTCGTTTTTGATTATTGAATTTTTGTTGATTTATATTTCATTGTTTTTGCAGCAGCCAAATTTTAAGAGCCACACCAAATGAATGCAAAATTCCAAATGAATGCAATTTGCCAATAGAAGGCCAGGGAAAAACTAACTTTAAATTAATTTTAACAATTCCAATGCCATTTTTCAGACAAAATAGGTATCGATTGAATGTAAAAAAATTAATATGAAATTCTATGCCAATTTGGAATTTGGGCTGCATGGGTCCCGCTACACGGGTGCTCAGCTTTTTTCATGCATCAGCCTCTTTTTTGGTCTTTTGTCTCTTTTGAAAACCCACCCCACCCAGTGACCAAATTACAGCCACACCAAATGAATGCAACAGCAAACACCTGGCTGTCCTCGAGGGACTTCAAAGATTAGGCACCCAACCTGACTGGGGTTAGGTTGCCAAAGTGGGGCGGTAATAAGGCCACCTGCATGAGAACTTGTTTATTGAGTGCAGTATCGCCCAATGGGGTAGCTGCACAAATCTGCGCAGATCAAAAACATTGGAAAAACTCACATTTTTGAGGTTTTGAGCACATTCCCGTGCTCAGATCCTTGCAGATTATTTCGAAATCGCATTCTACGCCCTCGATTTACCCAAAAATGTCTTTACTTTCCCTGCAGCTACTGTCCTGGGCCTGCGCCGAATGTCTGGTGGACAGACAAGGCTCAGCATTTATATTATGGACTAGGTTGGGAGAGGCCTGCGGCGCACATCATAATTTGTGGTAACTTCTTAATTTGCTTTGGGTTATTTCTTATTTGTATTTATTATGTATTTTCCAGAAATTTCGAGTGGTTTTCTGATTTTCACCTGCTTGCCTTTATTGTTGTCTGTCTTCACTCATTTATTAAAAGCACACTTATACTGCAAATTTTATGATCATTTTAAATTTCCATTGGACATATTGGACTCGTTTTTACATATTTGCATTCTATTTTTCATGAAATTTTTGCATATTTGCTGAAAATCAATTTATTTAAATGTTTTTTTTACAATAAAAAATTGAATTTTTTAAAAATATATAAATCTCTTATCTAAAGTTATCATTGATTAAAAATTGACATTTTGAATCATCTGGCAAGGGAATAAACTGAGCTTCCTTTGTTCAAACACAGAACTAAAACTCTTTGTTTCTTCGGTAACACTTCCATGCATGCAATTTGTGGCTTAATAACAGCTGGCTACATATTAAGGAAAAATTTTGTTTGCATTCATGGATGCTTTTTTTCAAATTGCAAATTATTTTATTTCGTAAGACTAATTATGCGTCGGATTTCATGTTCAGTGTCATTTAGACCATGCAATAACTTCAGTACTCTCCAAATCAACGCAAACTGTTTTGCTTTGTTTTGAAATCCATTGAGATATTGAAGACTTGAGTAGGCCGCCAGAACCCTCTATAATCTCGAGTTTTTATAGCTCATTTTTACAGCTTATTCTCAATTAAATTTATTAATTTCAACGCCAATTGCATTATTATTATTATTATTATTATTATTATTATAATTATTGAATGCAAACCATATTGAAAGCCAAGTTAGAATTTGGGCTGCATGGGTCCCGCTACACAGGTGCTCAGCTTTTTTCATGCATCAGCCTCTTTTTTGGTCTTTTGACCACCTCACCCAGTGGCCAAATTACAGCTGCACCAAATGAATGCAACAGCAAACACCTGGCTGTCCTCGAGGGACTTCAAAGATTAGGCACCCAACCCGAGTGGGGTTAGGTTGCCAAAGTGGGGCAGTAATAAGGCCACATGCATGAGAACTTGTTTATTGAGTGCAATATCGACAGATTGGATACCTGCACAAAACTGCGCAGATCTAAAACATTGAAAAAACTCACATTTTTGATGTTTTGAGCACATTCCCATGCTCAGACCCTTGCAGATTATTTCAAAATCGCGTTCTACGCCCTCGATTTACCCAAAAATGTCTTTACTTTCCCTGCAGCTACTGCAGTGGGCCTGCGCCGAATGTCTGGTGGACAGACAAGGCCTAGCTTTCAGATTCTGGATATATTATGGACTAGGTTGGGAGAGGCCTGCGGCGCACATCATAATTTTTAGCAATTTTTAAAATTGCATTGGTTTATTTTTTATTTGAGCTATGTTTTTTTCAGAAATTCCAAGTGGTTTTCTGGTTTTAACATGCTATTTTTATGCTATTATGTTATTTCGTGTTTTGATGCTATTTTTCAACTTAATAGACTAAATTTGTGTGTGATATCCAAAAATTTGTAATACCATTTGTCATTTATATTCGAATATTTTTTGTGTTCACTTTTTCTTGTTTCATATCTTTTAAAAGTTTTCGTGCAAAATTTAAATTGTATAAATATCGTTTTTTGCCCATGCTAATTATTAAATTTTTCGGTTCTTTTAAATAATTCATTCACTCTTCTCATTACAAAGTGCGAGTTAATTTTTAGCCATTCCATTGTTTGTCATTTTTTGTTCTCATCGAATCTGTTTCATTGAATGAACATTTTCTAAAGACACATCAACAACTAAAGGCTAAAGGAATTGAATGCAAAAATGAAGGTTATATTAATTACCAACAAAATTAAAACGAATTCAAAGCCAATTAGGAATATGGGCTGCATGGGGTATAGTTAATCTAGTGTACAGTACAGTACAGTTTCAATTTTGCGTTTTCAAATAGCGTCCAGTACAGTACAGTTTTTTTTTTATTTTTTCTAATAGCGTCCAGTACAGTACAGTTTTTTTTTTATTGGCCTGGCGCGAGGGAGTGCAGCGACCGTCAGCGCCCAGGCCCTCTTTTCGACCCAGGTGTATGTTTTTAGGGTTAATGCTAGATCTTAATTTTGATAAGGTTCTTGCTCCCGCTAGGATCAACCAATCCTTCTAATTCTTGTTGCATTAAAAAGAGCATGCACGAATTAGTCAAAACTCGCGAGAACAGCCTCAAATTCTAAGTATTTTGTGGAGAAAATTAAAGAACAAGTTGCCGTCCGAACTCCTGCTGCCCTGCTCTTCCCTGCCCTGCTGCTTCGCATCTGCTAATGAACGAGAGTAGGTATTCATTCAATCCCCCCAACCCTTTACTTGCGCAATACTAACTTAATCATAATCCTTCAGTTAAACTAGAGACCCGCATGCACCAGTGGTGTAGTGGTGTAAGCGATTGGGCAGCTGGATGAAGCAGGCAAGTTCGAATCCTTCTCATGCGTTCATTATTATTTTTGTATTTGTAAGATGGAGGAAATTACTGGTACCATCGGCAGTTCAAAAGAAAGCTCTTTTCTCACAAAATCGATTGCCCCGAGTGTAAAGCCAAGGAATTTCCCAATTATTTTTTTTGCATGTTTAAAGTTGAGGAAATAAAAGGTACCATCGGCAAGCCGAAAGTAAGCTCTTTTCTCCCAAAAATCGACTGCCCGAGTATAAAGACCAGGAAATTTTCCTGCTACTAATGGAATCTGTTGTGTCATCTGTATTTTGTTTGAGCGCGCATGAAAAGAGCCTTGGAACTGCGCGCAAAAACAAAATGCAAATGCCCCACAAGCAGATTCCATTAGTAGCAGGAAAATTTCCTGGTCTTTATACTCGGGCAGTCGATTTTTGGGAGAAAAGAGCTTACTTTCGGCTTGCCGATGGTACCTTTTATTTTTTCTAATAGCGTCCAGTACAGTACAGTTTTTTTTTTATTTTTTCTAATAGTGTCCAGTACAGTACAGTTTTTTTTTTTGATTTTCAAATAGTGCGCAGTACAGTAAAATCAAAAAACTGAACTGTATATTAGATGAACAAATATGCCGCTATACTGTACTGTACACTAGAAAAACTGTAAAAACTGTCAAATAGTGTCCAGTACAGTACAGGTTGATTTTCAAATAGTGCACAGTTCAGTTTCCACAGTGCACAGTTCAGTTTCCAAAAAAAAAACTGTACTGGGCCTTAGTTGAGATAAGAAAAATTCATTTTTTATGTCAAGAAGAGTGCAGTTCATTTTCATTTTTTTATCTCAAATAATGTCCAGTTCAGTTTAAATTGTACTGGACACTAGTTGATATTGCGAATTTTGGTGATCAAGCAGAGTGCAGTTCAGTTTGCAAAAACCCAAACTGTACTGGACACTAGTTGAGATTCAGTTTGCAAAAACCCAAACTGTACTGGACATTAGTTGACATTTAAAATTTTGGTGATCAAGCAGAGTGCAGTTCAGTTTGCAAAAACCCAAACTGTACTGGACCCTAGTTGAAATCGTAAATTAGGGTGTTCAAGTAGAGCACAGTACAATCAATTAGAGTGTAGCATTGTCAACTATTAATAAAGGCATCATATCCCCTCTTCATGGGTCTACGTGGTTTGTCTGAAACCAATATTGCACTTCACATAAGTGAATATATAATTTTGCCATTAAATAAAATTCTAAAATATTTCTACATTTGCCTATGTTATTCTAGTCTAACCAATTTGGACTGACGTTTTTTTTTTTTTTTGTTTTGGGGTGGTTGGTTGTGTTTGTGGGTCGTGGGGGGGCTGTGTGGTTTCTTTCTTGCCGTGTGTGTTGGCCTTGCGGTGGGGGGTGGGGGCGTGGAGGGGGGGGGGGGGTGGTTTGCTTGGGGGGGGTGGGGGGAGGGGTTGGCGATGATTGGAACCCTCTGGCACTGCACCTGCTGGTCTCTCTGCCCAGTATCGTGATCACCTCCAGCACTCAATGCATTGAAAGCTAGTAACAAACTTGGGGTTAAGCATCTGGTCAGCAGTTCGGTTGTCCTGGACTAGACTAAACTGGGTGAAGTGCAAGAGGAGCTGGATGCTGAAGAAGATCATGGTGAGGTTAACCAAGCTGGCGATGAACTTGGAAACTTGGAAAGCCCTCTGGCACTACACCTGCTGCTATCTGCCAAGTGTCGCGATCACCTCCAGCACTCAATACATTGAAAGCTAGTAACAAACTTGGGGTTAAGCATCTGGTCAGCAGTTCGGTTGTCCTGGACTAGACTAAACTGGGTGAAGTGCAAGAGGAGCTGGATGCTGAAGAAGATCAGGGACAATTACAAAATTGGAACTAGAACTATTGTACAAATTGAACTATTGGAACTATTGGAACTTTAGGACGAAAATTGGAACTATTTCCAAAAATTTTTAAATAACATGCTCTGGCGACCCCCAAATGCCCTAAAACGACCCGTACGGGTGCCAGATGTTTCTTAACGAATATGCTACAATGCAGGGTGCAGTCGTTGATACATTTTAGGGGGGTAATATGGCTCTGCAACGAGTTTTTTGAAAAAAATAACAGTTGGTACTAAAAAATTAGTACTTATTAACAAAAATTGGTACTATTTAAAAAAAAATAGTACCAATTTTGTAACGCCAATATTGACCCCATTTTTTAGTACCAATATTTGACCAAAATATGGTACTATTTCAAAAAAAATAATTTTTTTTTGGAATAGTTCCACTTTCTGGCATAAAATTGGTACTAGATTTTAAAGTACCAATTCCGGAAATATTAAAAAAATTGCAAAATTCAAAAATGGAACTAATTCAGTGAAAAATTGGAACTAATTCGCCCCGTTTGCATTATTGCCCTAATCGCCGAAATCACGCTATCAAATGCTTCTCAAACACATTCCCAGCACTGTAGCGATTGTTTGCTGAACTTGACGAATTTCTTCCCCAAAATCACATCCAACTCTTGGTGAGCTTACTTCATAACCTTTGAAAGGCTATGTTGCCAAGGCACACAGCTGTCCTCCATCATTCATCCAGTTCCCTTCCTATTCACCCCGCCTCGTTCAGCACCAGAAGCTCAGCATTGCGAACCTCGCGATAGTCTTCTCCTTCATCCAGTTCCCTTCCTATTCACTTAGCCTCGTTAAGCACCTGAATCTCAGCATATCAAACCTCGCGATAGTCTTCCCCTTCATCCAGTTCCCTTTCCTTCGTCCAGTTCCCTTCCGTTTTACCCCGCCTCGTTTATCACCAGAAGCTCAGCATAGCGAACCTTGCAATAGTCCCTCATCCAGTTCCCTTCCTATTCACTCTGCTTCGTTCATCATAGTCTTCACTAACATAGGCTAACTAATGTCATCGAGACTTTCACCAGAAGCTCAGCATTACAAACCTCGCGATAGTATTCGCCTTCATCCAGTTCCCTTCCTATTCACCCTGCCTCGTTTATCACCAGAAGCTCAGCATAGCGAACCTAGCGATAGTCTTCTACTTCATCCAGTTCCCTTTCTATTCACCCTGCCTCGTTCAGCACCAGAAGCTCAGCATAGCGAACCTCCATAGTCTTCTCCTTCATCCAGTTCCCTTCCTTTCACCTTCCCCACACAACCTCTTTTCTTTACACCAAAGCTCACATAGCGAACCTCGCGATAGTCTTATCCTTTATCCAGTTCCCTTTCTCCCATTTTCCCCCTCGTTTACACCAGAATCTCAGCATATCAAACCTCGCGATAGTCTCCTCCTTCCTCCAGTTCCCTTCCTATTCACTTAGCCTCTTTCACCACAAGAAGCTCAGCATAGCAAACCTCGAGATAGTCTCCTCCTTTATCCATTCCCTTCCTATTTCACTTAGCCTTGTTTAGCACCAGAATCTCAGCATACAAACCTAGCGATAGTCTTCTCCTTCATCCATCCCTTTCTCTCCCCCCCCTCCAGAATCTCAGCATATCAAACTTCCGATACTCTCCTCTTTCATCCAGTTCCCTTCCTTTTCACCCCGCCTCGTTTATCACCATAAGCTCAGCATAGCAAACCTCGCGATAGTCTCCTCCTTCATACAGTTCCCTTCCTATTCACTACCCTCTTTATCACCAGAAGCTCAGCATAGCGAACCTCCGATAGTCTTCTCCCTTCATCCAGTTCCCTTCCTATTCACCCCGCCTCGTTCACCATCCAGAACTCAGCATACAAACCTCGCGATAGCCTCCTCCTTCATCCAGTTCCCTTCCTATTCACTTAGCCTCGTTCAGCACAAGAATCTCAGCATAGCGAACCTCGTGATCCCCCCCTCTTCAGTCCCCTCCTTCACTCTCCTCCATCAGAACAACATCTCCCCCATTCCCTTCCCACCCCCCTCTAACAACTCACATACACCTCAATCTTCTCCTTCATCCATTCCCTTCCTTTCACCCCCCTCTTTCACCATCAACCCAACTCCCCACCCCCCCCCCTCCAACCCAAAAAACAATAGAACTCCTACAAACCTCCTATCTTCTCCTCATCATTCCCTTCCTTTTCACCCCCCTCGTTTATCACCATAAGCTCAGCATACGAACCTCTATATCTCCTCCTTTCCATTCCCTTTCTATACACCCTCCTTTTCAGCATCAGAACTCAGCATACAACCTCCTATAGTCTCCTCCTTCATCCAGTTCCCTTCCTATTCACCCAGTCTTTAGCACAATAAGCTCAGCATAGCGAACCTCGGATAGTCTCTCACGCGATAGTCTCCTCCTTCATACAGTTCCCTTCCTATTCACTCTGCTTCGTTCATCATAGTATTCATAAACATAGGCTAACTAATGCCATCAAGACTTTCACCAGAAGCTCAGCATTGGGAACCTCGCGATAGTCTTCTACTTCATCCAGTTCCCTTCCTATTCACCCCGCCTCGTTCAGCACCAGAAGCTCAGCATTGCGAACCTCGCGATAGTCTTCTCCTTCATCCAGTTCCCTTCCTATTCACTTAGCCTCGTTTAGCACCTGAATCTCAGTATATCAAACCTCGCGATAGTCTTCCCCTTCACCCAGTTCCCTTTCCTTCGTCCAGTTCCCTTCCGTTTTACCCCGCATCGTTTATCACCAGAAGCTCAGCATAGCGAACCTTGCAATAGTCTACTCCTTCATCCAGTTCCCTTCCTATTCACTTAGCCTTGTTCATATAGTCTTCATAAACATAGGCTAACTAATGCCTCGATACTTTCACCAGAAGCTCAGTATGCAAACCTCCGTTGTCTTCTCGTTATCGTTCCCTTCCTTTTCACCCCCTCTTTTCGAAGCTCAACATAGCGAATCTCGTATAGTCTCCTCCTTATCCAGTTCCCTTTCTATTCACCCTGCCTTGTTTAGCATCAGAAGCTAGCATAGCGAACCTCCGAGTCTCCTCTTTAGTTCCCTTCTTTTCTGTAGCACAAGAATAGCATAGATCTCGTATCAAGAATTCTCTTCTCCTCCTTCATCCAGTTCCCTTTCTATTCACCCTGCCTTGTTCAGCATAGAAGCTCAGTATAGCGAACCTCCGATAGTCTTCTCGTTCATCCAATTCCCTTCCTTTTCACCCCGCCTCGTTTATCACCATAAGCTCAGCATAGCGAATCTCGCGATAGTCTTCTCCTTCATCCAGTTCCCTTCCTTTTCACACAACCTCGTTTATCACCAGAAGCTCAGCATAGCGAATCTCGCGATAGTCTTCTCCTTCATCCAGTTCCCTTCCTATTCACCCCGCCTCGTTCACCACCAGAATCTCAGCATATCAAACCTCGCGATAGCCTCCTCCTTCATCCAGTTCCCTTCCTATTCACTTAGCCTTGTTCAGCACAAGAATCTCAGCATAGCGAACCTCGTGATAGTCTCCTCCTTCATCAGAATCTCAGCATAGCAAACTTCGCGATAGTCTTCTCTTTAATCCAGTTCCCTTCCTTTTCACCCCCCTCGTTTATCACCATAAGCTCAGCATAGCGAACCTCCGATAGTCTTCTCCTTCATCCAGTTCCCTTCCTTTTCACCCCCCTGTTTATCACCATAAGCTCAGATAGCGAACCTCTGATAGTCTCCTCCTTCATACAGTTCCTTCCTATACACCCTGCCTTGTTCAGCATCAGAAGCTCAGCATAGCGAACCTCCTATAGTCTCCTCCTTCATACAGTTCCCTTACTATTCACTTAGCCTCGTTTAGCACAAGAAGCTCAGATAGCGAACCTCGCGATAGTCTCCTCCTTCATAAGTTCCCTTCCTATTCACTCTGCTTCGTTCATCATAGTATTCATAAACATAGGCTAACTAATGCCATCAAGACTTTCACCAGAAGCTCAGCATTGGGAACCTCGGATAGTCTTCTACTTCATCCAGTTCCCTTCCTATTCACCCCGCCTCGTTCAGCACCAGAAGCTCAGATTGCGAACCTCGCGATAGTCTTCTCCTTCATCCAGTTCCCTTCCTATTCACTTAGCCTCGTTTAGACCTGAATCTCAGTATATCAAACCTCGCGATAGTCTTCCCCTTCACCCAGTTCCCTTTCCTTCGTCCAGTTCCCTCTCCGTTTTACCCCGCATCGTTTATCACCAGAAGCTAGATAGCGAACCTTGCAATAGTCTACTCCTTCATCCAGTTCCCTTCCTATTCACTCTGCTTGTTCATTGTCTTCATAACATAGCTACTAATGCATCGATACTTTCACCAGAAGCTCAGCATAGCAAACCTCCGATAGTCTTCTCCTTCATCCAGTTCCCTTCCTTTTCACCCCCCTCGTTTATCACCAGAAGCTCAGCATAGCGAATCTCGGTGTCTTCTCCTTCATCAGTTCCCTTCCTTTTCACCCGCCTTGTTTATCACCATAAGCTAGCATAGAAACTCGTGTCTTCTCTTCATAGTTCCCTTCCTTTTCACCCCCTCGTTTATAAGAAGCTAGTATAGCAAACCTCGCGATAGTCTTCTCGTTCATCCAGTTCCCTTCCTTTTCACCCCCTCGTTTATCACCAGAAGCTCAGCATAGGGAATCTCGTGATAGTCTCCTCCTTCATCCAGTTCCCTTTCTATTCACCCTGCCTTGTTCAGCATCAGAAGCTCAGCATAGCGAACCTCCGATAGTCTTCTCCTTCATCCAGTTCCCTTCCTTTTCACCCCGCCTAGTTTATCACATAAGCTCAGCATAGCGAATCTCGCGATAGTCTTCTCCTTCATCCAGTTCCCTTCCTTTTCACACAACCTCGTTTATCACAGAAGCTCAGCATAGCGAACCTCGCGATAGTCTTCTCCTTCATCCAGTTCCCTTCCTTTTCACCCCGCCTCGTTCACCACCAGAATCTCAGCATATCAAACCTCGCGATAGCCTCCTCCTTCATCCAGTTCCCTTCCTATTCACTTAGCCTTGTTCAGCACAAGAATCTCAGCATAGCAAACTTCGCGATAGTCTTCTCTTTAATCCAGTTCCCTTCCTTTTCACCCCGCCTCGTTTATCACCATAAGATCAGCATAGCAAACCTCGTGTCTTCTCGTTCATCCAGTTCCCTTCCTTTTCACCCCCCTCGTTTATACTAAGCTCAGATAGCGAACCTCTGTAGTCTCCTCCTTCATACAGTTCCCTTCCTATACACCCTGCCTTGTTTAGCATCAGAAGCTCAGCATAGCGAACCTCCTATAGTCTCCTCCTTCATACAGTTCCCTTCCTATTCACTTAGCCTGTTCAGCACAAGAAGCTCAGCATAGGAACCTCGCGATAGTCTCCTCCTTCATACAGTTCCCTTCCTATTCACTCTGCTTGTTCATCATATATTCATAAACATAGGCTAACTAATGCCATCAAGACTTTCACCAGAAGCTCACATAGGGAACCTCCGATAGTCTTCTCTTCATCCGTTCCCTTCCTTTTCACCCGCCTCTTAGACGAAGCTCGCATAGCGAACCTCGCGATAGTCTTCTCCTTCATCCAGTTCCCTTCCTTTTCACTAGCCTCGTTTAGCATTCTCAGTTCAAACTCGATTCTCCCTTAATTCTTTCTTCTCCAGTTCCCTCCTTTACCCCCCTCGTTTATCACCAGAAGCTCAGCATACGAACCTTGCGTCTTCCTAACCCTTTTTTTTCTCTTCATCCAGTTCCCTTCCTTTTCATCGTTTTCACCAGAAGCTCAACATAGCGAATCTCGTGATGTCTCCTCCTTCATCCAGTTCCCTTTCTATTCACCCTGCCTTGTTCAGCATCAGAAGCTCAGTATAGCGAACCTCCGATAGTCTCTCCTTTGGGATGAATGATAGTTTCTCCTTCATCCAGTTCCCTTCCTTTTCACCCCGCCTCGTTTATCACCATAAGCTCAGCATAGCGAATCTCGCGATAGTCTTCTCCTTCATCCAGTTCCCTTCCTATTCACACAACCTCGTTTATCACAAAGCTCAGCATAGCGAATCTCCGATAGTCTTCTCCTTCATCCAGTTCCCTTCCTTTTCACCCCGCCTCGTTTATCACCATAAGCTCAGCATAGCGAATCTCGCGATAGTCTTCTCCTTCATCCAGTTCCCTTCCTATTCACTTAGCCTTGTTCAGCACAAGAATCTCAGCATAGCGAACCTCGTGATAGTCTCCTCCTTCATCAGAATCTCAGCATAGCAAACTTCGCGATAGTCTTCTCTTTCATCCAGTTCCCTTCCTTTTCACCCCCCTCGTTTATCACCATAAGCTCAGCATAGCGAACCTCTGATAGTCTCCTCCTTCATACAGTTCCCTTCCTTTTCACACAACCTCGTTTATCACCATAAGCTCAGCATAGCGAACCTCTGATAGTCTCCTCCTTCATACAGTTCCCTTCCTATACACCCTGCCTTGTTCAGCATCAGAAGCTCAGCATAGCGAACCTCCTATAGTCTCCTCCTTCATACAGTTCCCTTCCTATTCACTTAGCCTCGTTCAGCACAAGAAGCTCAGCATAGCGAACCTCGCGATAGTCTCCTCCTTCATACAGTTCCCTTCCTATTCACTCTGCTTCGTTCATCATAGTATTCATAAACATAGGCTAACTAATGCCATCAAGACTTTCACCAGAAGCTCAGCATTGGGAACCTCGCGATAGTCTTCTACTTCATCCAGTTCCCTTCCTATTCACCCCGCCTCGTTCAGCACCAGAAGCTCAGCATTGCGAACCTCGCGATAGTCTTCTCCTTCATCCAGTTCCCTTCCTATTCACTTAGCCTCGTTTAGCACCTGAATCTCAGTATATCAAACCTCGCGATAGTCTTCCCCTTCACCCAGTTCCCTTTCCTTCGTCCAGTTCCCTTCCGTTTTACCCCGCATCGTTTATCACCAGAAGCTCAGCATAGCGAACCTTGCAATAGTCTACTCCTTCATCCAGTTCCCTTCCTATTCACTCTGCTTCGTTCATCATAGTCTTCATAAACATAGGCTAACTAATGCCATCGATACTTTCACCAGAAGCTCAGCATAGCAAACCTCGCGATAGTCTTCTCCTTCATCCAGTTCCCTTCCTTTTCACCCCACCTCGTTTATCACCAGAAGCTCAGCATAGCGAATCTCGCGATAGTCTTCTCCTTCATCCAGTTCCCTTCCTTTTCACCCCGCCTCGTTTATCACCATAAGCTCAGCATAGCAAACCTCGCGATAGTCTTCTCGTTCATCCAGTTCCCTTCCTTTTCACCCCCCTCGTTTATCACCAGAAGCTCAGCATAGCAAACCTCGCGTTAGTCTTCTCGTTCATCCAGTTCCCTTCCTTTTCACCCCCCTCGTTTATCACCAGAAGCTCAACATAGCGAATCTCGTGATAGTCTCCTCCTTCATCCAGTTCCCTTTCTATTCACCCTGCCTTGTTCAGCATCAGAAGCTCAGCATAGCGAACCTCCGATAGTCTCCTCCTTCATACAGTTCCCTTCCTATTCACTTAGCCTCGTTCAGCACAAGAAGCTCAGCATAGCAAACCTCGCGATAGTCTTCTCCTTCATCCAGTTCCCTTCCTTTTCACCCCACCTTGTTTATCACCAGAAGCTCAGCATAGCAAACCTCGCGATAGTCTTCTCCTTCATCCAGTTCCCTTCCTATTCACCCCGCCTCGTTTACCATCAGAAGCTCAGCATAGCAAACCTCGCGATAGTCTCCTCCTTCATCCAGTTCCCTTCCTATTCACCTAGCCTCGTTTAGCACCAAGAAGCTCAGCATAGCGAACCTCGGATAGTCTCCTCCTTCATCCGGAGCAGATGGCAAGGCGGGTGATAGGAGGGACTGAGAGGGAGACTATCGCGAGGTCGTATGCTAGATTCGGGGGGGAGGAGGGACGGGGGGTGCGGGCTATCTGAGTCGGGAACGAGGCTGTGAAAGAAGGGAACTGGAGAAGGAGAAGACAGCGAGGTTGCTGCTGAGCTTCTGGTGATAACGAGGTGGGGTGAAAAGGAAGGGAACTGGATGAAGGAGAAGTCGCGAGGTTTGCTATGCTGAGCTTCTGTGCTGAACGAGGCTGTGAATAGAAAGGAACTGTGAAGGAGGAGACTATCGGAGCGCTGCGGGTGGGGGGGGGGGGATGGGGAGGAGGTCGCTGGGGGGGGGGGGGTTTGGATACGAGGCGTGAATAGGAAGGGAACTGGATAAGGAGAAGACTACGCGAGGTTGCTATGCTGAGCTTCTGGTGCTGAACGAGGCGGGGTGAATGGAAGGGAACTGGATGAAGGAGAAGACTATCGCGAGGTTGCATGCTGAGCTTCTGGTGATAAACGAGGGGAAAGGAAGGGAAGGAGAGGAGGAGATAAGGTTCGCTATGCTGAGCTTCTTGTGCTGAAAGAGGCTAAGTGAATAGAAAGGGAACTGTATGCAGGAGGAGACTATCAGAGGTTTGCTATGCTGAGCTTCTGGTGCTGAACGAGGCGGGGTGAATAGGAAGGGAACTGGAGGAGGGAGGAGACTATCGCGAAGTTCGCTATGCTGAGCTTCTTGTGCTGAAAGAGGCTAAGTGAATAGAAAGGGAACTGTATGCAGGAGGAGACTATCAGAGGTTTGCTATGCTGAGCTTTGGTGTGAACGAGGCGGGGTGAAGGAAGGGAGGAGAGAGAGGGAGGGGGAGGAGAGGGTATGTGGTGTGCTGACGAGGCAGTGAATAGGAAGGGAACTGGATGAAGGAGGAGAGTATCGCGAGGTTTGATATGCTGAGATTCTGGTGCTGAACGAGGCGGGGAGAATAGAAAGGGAACTGGATGAAGGACAAGACTATCGCTAGGTTTGATATGCTGAGATTCTGGTGCTAAACGAGGCTAAGTGAATAGGAAGGGAACTGGATAAAGGAGGAGACTATCGCGAGGTTTGCTATGCTGAGCTTCTTGAGCTGAAAGAGGCTAAGTGAATAGGAAGGGAACTGGAGGACGGAGGAGACTATCGCGAGGTTTGATATGCTGAGATTCTGGTGCTGAACGAGGCGGGACAAATAGAAAGGGAACTGGATAAAGGATAAGACTATCGCGAGGTTCGCAATGCTGAGCTTCTGGTGCTGAACGAGGCAGGGTGAATAGGAAGGGAACTGGATGAAGTAGAAGACTATCGCGAGGTTCGCTATGCTGAGATTCAGGTGCTAAACGAGGCTAAGTGAATAGGAAGGGAACTGGATGAAGGAGAAGACTATCGCGAGGTTCGCTATGCTGAGCTTCTGGTGCTGAACGAGGCAGGGTGAATAGGAAGGGAACTGGATGAAGGAGAAGACTATCGCGAGGTTCGCTATGCTGAGCTTCTGGTGCTGAACGAGGCAGGGTGAATAGGAAGGGAACTGGATGAAGGCGAATACTATCGCGAGGTTTGTAATGCTGAGCTTCTGGTGAAAGTCTCGATGACATTAGTTAGCCTATGTTAGTGAAGACTATGATGAACGAAGCAGAGTGAATAGGAAGGGAACTGGATGAGGGACTATTGCAAGGTTCGCTATGCTGAGCTTCTGGTGATAAACGAGGCGGGGTAAAACGGAAGGGAACTGGACGAAGGAAAGGGAACTGGATGAAGGGGAAGACTATCGCGAGGTTTGATATGCTGAGATTCAGGTGCTTAACGAGGCTAAGTGAATAGGAAGGGAACTGGATGAAGGAGAAGACTATCGCGAGGTTCGCAATGCTGAGCTTCTGGTGCTGAACGAGGCGGGGTGAATAGGAAGGGAACTGGATGAATGATGGAGGACAGCTGTGTGCCTTGGCAACATAGCCTTTCAAAGGTTATGAAGTAAGCTCACCAAGAGTTGGATGTGATTTTGGGGAAGAAATTCGTCAAGTTCAGCAAACAATCGCTACAGTGCTGGGAATGTGTTTGAGAAGCATTTGATAGCGTGATTTCGGCGATTAGGGCAATAATGCAAACGGGGCGAATTAGTTCCAATTTTTCACTGAATTAGTTCCATTTTTGAATTTTGCAATTTTTTTAATATTTCCGGAATTGGTACTTTAAAATCTAGTACCAATTTTATGCCAGAAAGTGGAACTATTCCAAAAAAAAATTATTTTTTTTGAAATAGTACCATATTTTGGTCAAATATTGGTACTAAAAAATGGGGTCAATATTGGCGTTACAAAATTGGTACTATTTTTTTTTAAATAGTACCAATTTTTGTTAATAAGTACTAATTTTTTAGTACCAACTGTTATTTTTTTCAAAAAACTCGTTGCAGAGCCATATTACCCCCCTAAAATGTATCAACGACTGCACCCTGCATTGTAGCATATTCGTTAAGAAACATCTGGCACCCGTACGGGTCGTTTTAGGGCATTTGGGGGTCGCCAGAGCATGTTATTTAAAAATTTTTGGAAATAGTTCCAATTTTCGTCCTAAAGTTCCAATAGTTCCAATAGTTCAATTTGTACAATAGTTCTAGTTCCAATTTTGTAATTGTCCCTGATCTTCTTCAGCATCCAGCTCCTCTTGCACTTCACCCAGTTTAGTCTAGTCCAGGACAACCGAACTGCTGACCAGATGCTTAACCCCAAGTTTGTTACTAGCTTTCAATGTATTGAGTGCTGGAGGTGATCGCGACACTTGGCAGATAGCAGCAGGTGTAGTGCCAGAGGGCTTTCCAAGTTTCCAAGTTCATCGCCAGCTTGGTTAACCTCACCATGATCTTCTTCAGCATCCAGCTCCTCTTGCACTTCACCCAGTTTAGTCTAGTCCAGGACAACCGAACTGCTGACCAGATGCTTAACCCCAAGTTTGTTACTAGCTTTCAATGCATTGAGTGCTGGAGGTGATCACGATACTGGGCAGAGAGCAGCAGGTGCAGTGCCAGAGGGTTTTCCAAGTTCATCGCCAACTTTTACCCCCACCCCCCTCAAGCAAACTACCCCCCCCTCAAGGTTTTTCCTCCCCCCCCCCCCCCCCCCCCGGATGGGCCACTAGGATTAGGCTTAGACCTGGACTTGGGCTTTGGATCAAAGTAAACTAGATTAGACCATCTATAGTCTAAATAATCCTTACCATCTATGACACGGAATCCAGGATTAATGATCACAACTACCCAAACTGCTTTTCTGAAACCTGCAAATCAAAAAACTTGTTCTCATCATCAGATGTGGATGATTAAATTATTTACTGCATTTGTTCATAATTTGACAGTCAGTCCAAATTGGTTAGACTAGAATAACATAGGCAAATGTAGAAATATTTTAGAATTTTATTTAATGGCAAAATTATATATTCACTTATGTGAAGTGCAATATTGGTTTCAGACAAACCACGTAGACCCATGAAGAGGGGATATGATGCCTTTATTAATAGTTGACAATGCTACACTCTAATTGATTGTACTGTGCTCTACTTGAACACCCTAATTTACGATTTCAACTAGGGTCCAGTACAGTTTGGGTTTTTGCAAACTGAACTGCACTCTGCTTGATCACCAAAATTTTAAATGTCAACTAATGTCCAGTACAGTTTGGGTTTTTGCAAACTGAATCTCAACTAGTGTCCAGTACAGTTTGGGTTTTTGCAAACTGAACTGCACTCTGCTTGATCACCAAAATTCGCAATATCAACTAGTGTCCAGTACAATTTAAACTGAACTGGACATTATTTGAGATAAAAAAATGAAAATGAACTGCACTCTTCTTGACATAAAAAATGAATTTTTCTTATCTCAACTAAGGCCCAGTACAGTTTTTTTTTTGGAAACTGAACTGTGCACTGTGGAAACTGAACTGTGCACTATTTGAAAATCAACCTGTACTGTACTGGACACTATTTGACAGTTTTTACAGTTTTTCTAGTGTACAGTACAGTATAGCGGCATATTTGTTCATCTAATATACAGTTCAGTTTTTTGATTTTACTGTACTGCGCACTATTTGAAAATCAAAAAAAAAAACTGTACTGTACTGGACACTATTAGAAAAAATAAAAAAAAAACTGTACTGTACTGGACGCTATTAGAAAAAATAAAAAAAAAACTGTACTGTACTGGACGCTATTAGAAAAAATAAAAAAAAAACTGTACTGTACTGGACGCTATTTGAAAACGCAAAATTGAAACTGTACTGTACTGTACACTAGATTAACTATACCCCCGCCCTGTGGGAATTGGGAGGAATATAAGGATATTTTGTGAGAATATTGTGGGAGAAAAGGGTTAAGGCTAAAGAGGATGAAGGGGGGGGGGGGGGGGGCCGGTGGTGTGGGGGTGGGGGGGGGGGGGGGCGGCCGGGGGAGGGGGTGGGGGGGAGGGGGGGGAGGGAGGTGTGTTGTTTCTGTTGGGTCTGGGAGGGGGCAAGCAGAGCAGCTGTCGGTGTCTATGCTGTCTCAGCTGGGCCAGCAAGGCATGCTGGGTGTGGTGTGGGTAGGGCGTGGGGGGGGAGGGGGGGGCGGGGGGGGAGGGGCGGAGCAAGCGGCGGCGCCGCCGCCCTCTCCCGGCGCCCGGGCGGCCGGCCCGCCCTCCCGCCCCCCTCCTCCACAGCAGCAGGCGGGGGGGGGGGGGGGGGGGAGCGAGGAGGTCGGGGGGGGGGGGGGGGCGGGGGGGGGCCGGGGGCGGGGGGGCGGGGGGGGGCGGGGAGGTGGGGTGGTGGGGGTGGGGGGGGGGGGCGGCGAGGGGGGGGGGGGGGGGAGGGGGGGGGGGGGGTGGGGGGGGGTGGGGGGGGAGGGGGGGGGGGGGGGCGGGCGCTGGGCGGGGTGGGGTCGCGGCCGGCCCGATAGGTTAGTTTTCATATCCAGCTCAGGGGAAAAAAAAAAAGAAGGAAAGAGGGAAAAGAAGGGATGAGGTGCGAAGCAACAGGGAAAATTTGAGAGTTGCTTCTTCTTTGTATGTATATTTTAACGAGACAAGAAAAAATCATTTAAGCTTACCTATCCTCTAAAAAACAAAGACAAAAAAACGAGAGAAAAAAAAGAGGAGGAGGGGGGAGGAGAAAGAAAGACCGGAGGCTTGAGAAGGGGGGCAGGGGGGAGTGAGACCAAACGCCCAACACCCCCCCTGCGCCCACATTTTTCCCCCGCCACACAGGGAATAAAAAAAAAAAGAAAAAAGGGCCCTCCCCTTTTGCAAAAAACGCAAATTAGCATAAACATTCATTAAATTGCAATACATGCTAAGTAGCATTTACATTTTTAAAATTGATGTAGACAGATTGTCGCTATATGCAGTTGTTATTTTTTTAAGTATTTGGATAAAAAATGTATTCCATGGGAGATGTATGCCGGGTCGACCTTTGCCTCTCACTATTTGTTTTAAAAAAACGGGAGAGGGTGAGAGGGGCTGGCCGAAAAGAGGCAAGGTTTTCGGTGCTCATGAGGGAGGACAGAGGGTGTGAAGATTTGGCAGAACGAAGATTGGGGGAAAAAACGGGTTGTGCGTGCGTTTGTGTGCCCCACCCAGCCCCCGGAGAGAAAGCGATGCCTATAACGCGACTCCAGGCTCAAGTTAGGCGCCATAAAATTTATGTGTGGGTGTGGGTTGGTGTGTGAAAGGATGAGTCAGGGAGGGAGCTGCACTGTAGGCCCCCTTCCTCCCTTCCCAAGCGGATGATGAGACGGTAGGGGGTGATGAGAGTCGCACATTTGCAAGAGGGAAAGGTGGAGGGATGCGACAGGGCAGGTGGTGTACCTGTGCTGGGCTATGTGAGGTTTCCTGGCATAGAAACAAAGCCTCGTGCTTTGTCATTCTCGTCTCATCAGATGCAAGCCTACACTTCCTCTCCATAAGCTCACCCTCTTCTGACTATCAGACGAGAAAATAACGAAAGCCAGAGAATGCCAATGCTACGCATGCCGTTGGTTTTCAAGATTGTCCTCCTCCCCGCCAATCGTAAGGCCACCCTCAACGCCTACAAAACCATAGTTCAGGTTACATTCCCCTTTAACTTCCGCTATCTGCCCATTTTATTTTTTTGACGAGTAATCTCTTTTGAGACAAGCAGCTATGCGACTCGGGCTGGCTTCGAACGAGCTCACATGAGGACGCCGACGAAGATGAGCCTCAAGGAGCGTCTTCTCAGCCTCAGCCTAGACGAACGTTCGCATCTTCCTCTCTTCCAGTCTTTGACATCATTCGACCCCATATTGCCTTCCTTGCAGCCTTCAAGCTCAGGAAACTGGTCCAGATTTCAAGGGCGGTGGCGGTGGTGACCGGCCTCTGCGTCCTTGGCCTTGACTCCGAAGAGAGTGCCATCGTTAAAAACGGGTAGAGGCCTCTCTTGCCATTCCTGCCTCCAGAGATGAGGATGGATGCGGATGAGAGTGCAGGAGGAGGCCGTCCAAGTCCCACTATAAGCTGCACCTACACCACCGCTTCTTGCAGCTAATGCTGACCAATGCGGCGGTGTTAGCCGGCGCTGCGTTCGCCGCCTTTGGAAGTGTTCGGCTGCTCCGCATCGCCACCGGCAACCACTCCCTGCTGGTTTCATTCTCCTCCTATCTCTTCCATCTGGCTCTTGCATTCGCCCATTGACTGATTGAGGGGGTGTTGGGCTACATAGCGCTGGTGATCGGGGCCGGGACTGCGGTGTTATACATCCCCTACGACAAGCTGCCCGGCAAGATTGTCCATTTGGCGATAGCGGCATGGTGGGGGTTCATGCTCTCACTGTTTGCCTGTCATCCGCGCTGCCGGTAGGTTGCTTGCCTCTCTTCCTCCTCTAGTTCTTCTGTCCTCAGCCTCCCCTTAGCTGGACAGATCTGCATCTCTCTTCTCGTAGTCTCCTTCTTTACTCTTCTAACCTCTCCTCTGTATAGCGAATTCCTTTCAGCTGAGTTGGCTTGAAGGACTGTACATCATCGCCATCTATGGGGGCCTGGTGCTGTTCGGGGAAATGCTGCTAAGGGAGATGCAGCTGGTCATCAAAAGCACTGAGGCCCTTCCACCGTACTTCAATTCCGACCCAATGCGTTGCTTTCAGCCTTTCACCAATCAGATGAGGACCTGAAGTTGGTGGAGAGAAACTTGTTTCAAACAAGTGGTAATCAACAATACCGTCCTGAATATCTTGGCATGGCTTCCATTTTCAACATGGGCGGCAACAGATGCAACGGACACTTTTTTGCTGTATTTCGTTAATCTCTTGCTTACCCTGTCTCATAATCGCTTCTTATTTCTTGACCATAAACTTGTGGCATCTTGCGAGGCCCTATGTTTGTAGAACATTGTGCGACGTGATGTGTCGTTTGGTTTTTGGCAGGATCTAGCTGTCTTTTTATTTCCGTCGCGAATTGCAGAATGCAAATGCACAATAACATTAAAGAAGCGATTTACAATGCAGCCTTTCCTAGGGCGTGACAGCGCCCTAGTTATGAATGGGCGATAGAGTTTTTGGGTGGTTGCGTGTCCTGGTTTTTCACTCTGCTTTATCAAAAGAAATAAATACAAGGAAAAAGTTTTCTCAGCTTTTGCAAGAAAGACTGAATTAATCATAAACATTCATTAAAAAAGTTGTCATTATATGCTGTTATTATATTTTTATCTAGTCACAATCGTCGCAGCAAACAGGTTGCATTTCTCGACGCTGAAACAAGTCGAATTTTGATATGCAAGCACATTGCTCTCTATTTTGTACCCCTTTTGCACTCACGGTGGACCTCTCTCGATACTACAGCGTTAGATTGAGAAAGGTCAATCAGCCTCAACGGCGCCTACATGGGGCCGGAACACTCCCGGACTACTTTTTGGGACCGCCCAAAATTGGTGGGCCCAAAATTTTTTTGGAGGCTTATCTTGGCCGTAGCAACCGATAGGGAGCTACTACGGCTACCACCATAAGTCGTGGAGTACCAAGGACTGACAATAGTACCAGGAGTCGGGCGTAGCCAACACAAGAACTTCAGAAACCCCCCACGGGAACGTTCTGAACTTTCGCAAACGTCCGGGAACGGGGTGGAGGGGCCTACATGCATGCTTATCTTGTACGCGAGCTCTTATCTGCACCTCGTTCCAATCTTCTCATTTTTGTTGGTTTGATTATTCCATCATGATGAAAAATCTCCCTGAAAGACCGTTATTCAACAAGTTGTATTGGTTTGCAGGAGAAGCATGAAGAGAAATGACGGCGATTTGATGCAAGTCCTGCTGGTTGATGCTCTACTTCAGTGCCTGCACGTGGCTTAGCCAAGATGGACGCAGTAGATGACGAGGAGGCCCCGTCCCCTGGCGGCTAAAGAGGCAGGACTGAAGAAGGAGAGTGTGCTGACTCCCTGCGAGGTTCCTGGGCCTGAGCTGGCGGCTGAGAGAGGCAAGAGTGAGGGTTTGAGGTGCAATTGGAGCGGATGGAAACGGCTGCACCTAACAAGGCCGCGCACCCCCGTCTCTGTCTCCTACAACTTTGACGCTGAGCAAGGTGTGGAAAAAAGTTTGGGGCATATTAGTCGAGAATTTCGAATTGACACTAGCTTTTTTCGAGTTCTTACGCTGTTAAATTAGGACAGCACAACGGAATTGGACCAGGATGAGTTTTGTCCAGGAAGAGCTGGAGGAGAATGAAGTGGAGGAGGCCGCCAACCTCGATGCCCCCCTCGCCGACCACGCCACCAAGCCGACGGATGCAAGTAGAAGGAGAAGGTAATGGCTACACGCAATAACAGTTTGTGAGTTTGTTTGAAAAAGTTTGTGCAAGATCAACGGTAGATTAGACGCCTGACTAGGCCACCTGATCAACGGCTGCTGGTTTTAGGCGCTATGGGTCCTACATTGCTCCAAACGCTTGCTCGCATTTCTAAAAAGACTTTCAAGACTTTATGAGCCTGTGACTTTATGAGTTTAGCATTGGTTTTTCAGTAGGGCCATGAATAGAAGTTCCACAGTTATGAAGAAACATTTTATGATTTCTTTTTCTTCTTTCGTCGAGGCTGGGTAGCTTCTTGTAGACTCTTTTGCTTCCGCTGGCTTGCTGTGAATCTGGAAACATTCACAATTTATGCCTTAAAGGTTACAAAGGTGACGGAACCTTCGCTCTTTCTGCTGCAGCAGAATGCGATCCACCTCGGCGGGGTCCATGCCCTCCATCAGCATTGCTTTGCGCCTGTTCACTTCCTTCTTCTCCCCGAAACCTCAAGCCCTATGCTTTTCAGAGCATGCTATTCATTTTCCTGTTTTTCGAAGAAAAACCTTCTGTGTCCAGTTTGATTTCCGCTTGTCTCTTGGCCACCAGTACTTCTGTGACATGCACGCTCACCTTCCGTCCACTAACCTGCAAAATACTTTAAGTGCACTGGTCTCTCGATTCAAACCAAACGAGCATTAAACAAGTAGGAGTAAAAAAGATAACAAATAAAAGGAAATTTAGTCATAATTGCATAAAAGCCACGTTTTACTGCTATGGTGTCCACAAAAAGAAAACCTTCAATTCCTGCAGCTCTTTCCCGACCACTTTCTCGACAGCTTTGACGAGAGCCAGATCGTACTGGGTGACAAAGGTGATAGCCGCGCCTAAAATTCACTTCCATCAACTAACCCTAGCTGGGGCTGATGAAGGCCAACCTTGGCGCCCAGCCCTTGCCGCTCTGCCCACCCTGTGCACGTACTCCTTCGGCACTCGCGGCACATTGTGATTGATCACCTTCAATTCAGAGCGCCTTTCCGAATGTCCCTAGAATCGAAAAATGTAAAAAAATTTCAAAATTTAAAATATTTTTTTAGATTTTTAAAATTTTTAAAAAAAAATTTGGAGCAGAACCAGATCAACAGAGGGTATGTCGAGGCCCCGAGCAGCCACGTCGGTGGCGATGAGAAGTTTGATGCGGTTGGAGCGGAACTTGGAGAGGGAGGCGAGACGCTCTGCTTGGGCTATGGAGGAATGCAGGCTCCCCGTTGCCCAGCCCAGCTCCTCAAACCATTTACTCCTTTCCCTCAACGGATTTTACAATTAAAACATGGATGATGATGCCAGTTTTGCTATACTGCCTCAAAGAGACTGGCAACATCATCCATGTTCTAAGGAATAATTGGTTGAAACTGAATAGTTGCCGAAGAAAGCAGGAACTTTGAAAATGATTGATTCGCTTCCTGAGAAAACAAGAACCTTGAACATGGACGATGATGCCAGTCTCTTTGAGCCAGTACATCAAAACTGGCATCATCCTCCATGTCAAAAGGAACAATTGGTGGCAACTGAATAGTTGCCGGCAAAAAGCAGGAACCTTGAACATGATGGCCAAGGCCTGAGCCTCTCGGCAGGTGTGCGTGAAGACGAGGATGGAGGAGTTGGGCTGGCGCTGAGCGAAGCGGAGGACCACGTAGACCAGATAGGCGTCCTTCACGTCCACCGGGCACAGCACAAATCGCTGCTCTAAAGTTCGCACCGTCGCAGCCTCCGGTTCGCTGTCATCCTTTCAGCATTTCCAATCAACTCCAATTCTACTGGGGACTTTTTTGAGGAATGAACTTGAAAAACGAAAGGCTGACGGACGGAGATCTGGGAGAGTTTGGTAAGAGCGGAGGTGATGGTGGCGGAGAATACGAGAGTCTGTCTCTGCTTCGGCAGTGCAGCCAAGATTGTCTTCAGCTGAGTCCCATACTGCCCGTCCAGCAGCCGATCTGCTTCGTCCATCACCACCACCTCAAATCACCTCTATTCCTGTGGGCTATTTTGATACTAACAATCACATGGGACAGGACATGGAATTGGTATCCTAAAACATTACTGTCTCCTGTCCTGTTCCATGGGATTGTTAACATTAGAATAGCTCTCTGGAATTTGGAAGAGAGCACTCAGCTGAGCCAACCTTGGTCCGATTGAAGAGTGGCGTGTCGGGAGCACTGTCGATGTGATCAGCCAAACGTCCGGGGGTGGCAATGACGATGTGCGGTTTTCGGTGGAGGTCAGCGCCCTGCTCCACCATGTCTCGCCCGCCTAATGGAGTGTAATGGGTGTGGTTGGTGAATGAGGAGGGAAGGTTGAGGAGGGAAGAGAGACCGACGACGATGGCATCCTTGAGTCCGATAGGCTTGCCCAGGACGCGGAACTGCTCGGCGATCTGGAAGGCCAGTTCGCGGGTGGGCGTGAGGACGAGAGCGAAGATGCCGTACGGGTCTTCGGCCAGCTTCTGGAGGACTGGAACTGCAATTGTTGGCCCTTTTTGATATTTATCTGAAACTATGTGTATGGGGAGAGGTTGTGCAAGGGGCCGGGCGATTTCAAGGTTTTCCCTTCCTCCTGTCAAGGCTTAGTTTTAGGCTTAGCTTCTGTAGGACCGGAACTGCAATAGCAGTTCACATTTGGCTATTTCTGTAAGTTTTGTTCTCAAATGTATATAAGAAGTTGGTTGATGAAAGGCTATGATTGATGAAAAGGGGGATCTGAAGAGAAAAAGCCCAACTAGCAAAAGCGAGTGTCTTGCCGGTCCCGGTTTTGGAGCAGCCGATGACATCGCGGCCTTCCAGGATTTGCCTGATGCACTGGTGCTGCAACTCACATTTTACCCATATCCCAATCAGCAACCCTCTTTTCCCTCCATCGCTCCTCGCTAGCGCGCGCGTGAACATTTTCAGCCTTGGCACAATGTCAGAATAGGAAGAGGAACATTTGAATGGTGATCACGGAATTGAGAGGTTGCAAGCCTATGGACAGGCTGAACAAAGGTGGCCCTAAAAGGAGTCAGTTAGGGGCCTGAGCAGAGGTTTGCAGGGCTCTGAGCTGCTTCAGGACAGTCTCGAGGAGTTTGCGACGGTCCTTGTCCTTGGCTTTGGCGAAGAGGACGCTGCCTCTTCGCTCCAGCTCCAACACCTTCTCCACCAGCCCTGCCGCTAGCGACGCCGGGACACGCCCGTACTTGGACCTGTTATCATTCACCCAGTTTCTCTCATCTCTCTCGCATTATCTCATTCCCTCTCTGCTCCTGGGTAAGGGAATGAGATGATGAGAGGGAATGTCAGAAGCAGGGCTATATATGGGCACAACTTGTCCTGCCTATGGTGGGAGATGTAGCATCATGATGATCTTGCATCATTTCATTCCCTCTCCGCTCAGGGGGAGAGGGAATGAGATGATACGAGGGAATGTGAGAAGAATATGGGCACAACCTTTCCTGTCCATGGTCGGCGATGTAGCCGGCCCAGTCCTTGTCGAGGAAGAGGTCGAGGAGCTGGCGGAGGTCCGCGAAGACCAGCGTCAGCGTCCCGTCCTCAGACAGAGGAGGGGTTTGGATAGGAGGGGGATTTGAAAGGAGAGAAAGAACCTCGAAGCCAGGCACAGGGCACTGCGCTGCGAACAGCTCGCACTGCAGCACGTCCAGACTGAACTGCTCCAGGGCGCTGAAGGAGATCCCCTTCACCTGCAGTAGGGGACACAGTTGAGCATCTCTTTAGTTGCTCCCTTTCTAGGTTTTTGCTATAAATTACGGATAAAAATGGGTCCAAAATAGAAATGGGTACTATTAGGCATAGCTGAGGCCCTATAGTACCCATTTCTATTTTGGACCCCTTTTTACCCGTAAATTAGGGCATAGCTGAGGCATGCAATGTAAATGGAGCAAAGGGTCACTTTTGAGCACCTCTTCAATTACTGCCTTTCTAGGTTTTGCCGCAAATTACTGATAGAAATGGGTCCTATGGGGGCATAGCTGAGGCATCAAAAGTAAATTCAGTTAAGCAGAAAACCTCGGGGTCTTTGAGCCGATCTAGCAGCGCAGAGGCCAGAAACTTGCAGGCCTGCAGGCAGGTGTGCCGGGCCAGCTGCGGGGGCAGGTTCGTGAAGCTCCTAAATGTCGTCCCTTCAACATCCCTCCTCTCAAAATGACATCCAATCAATCAGTCCCACCCACCCAGGAAGGCGACGAGATCGCTGATGTAGTCACTGGCCCTTCCACTGGAAGCCTCAGTGCGCTCCCAGTCGTAGTGGGCCAGTTCCAGGAACTCCCGGATCTTGGCCGCCAATGCTTCGTCGATGCGCTGCTCCACCTGAGTAGAGGGGGCTTGTAAGGTGGGAGGAGAGAGGGCAGGGTAGGGCGGAACCTCAGCTCGAGCATCGCGGAAGATGTCCTCCTTGAGGTGGACCAGGTGCGGACCGCCGGAGGAGCTCACCTCGCCCTCCTCCCCGCTCGTCAGCTTGCTGATGAACGATTCCAGGGCCTCAACCAACCGGGGGCTTATCACTGCTCGCATATTTCCCAGCGAATACGAAAGATCCAGTCTTTCTGCTAGTTCTTAGGCCAGAAAAGCTGGCTAATGAATCTAGTGTCGGGTGAATGAGACTAAAACCTCGCAGGACTTCTCCAGGTAGCCCATGTTGATGGTGATCTGGATGAGCTGAATCAGGCTGAGCCGCGGGTTGCCCACGAAGGCTTTCAGCGTACCGCTCAGTCGCTCCAGCAACTGGTTCGTCTGCTCCCGCACTGTGCTCTCCACCTCAAACATTCCCATTTCTCTACCATCCCATCTCCTCAACTATGCCCTTCCAACTGAGCCTTCTTTGCTGAAACTCTACGCAGATGAAAGCCAACCTGAGCAGTGGTCAGGCCAAGGTGCTCCATGAAGCGGAGGCAGCCGCGAACGAAGCTCTTCATCTGCTCAAAGATGGCGGGCACAAAGGCGGAGAAGGGGAACTTCTTGGGGAACGCCTCTGCTTCAAAGCCTCGCCTTCAAACATTGATTTCTTGCTCAATCAGTCCTACTGAATGACAGAAAAGGCAACCGATAGAAGGGAAAGCGCTCCAGAACATCACGATACTCCCGCTCGTTGGCCACGCAGATGGGCGTGTAGTTATCATCGCGCAGAATCGTCTGCAGTCTCTTTTTCTGTGTCAGCAATGAAATGCAAAGAATTGGGGCACCTCAAAGTTCTTGCAGCACTCCTGCATGAGGATCTCGCGATACTGCTGGCGAAAGTCCCGCAGCAGGGCATAGAAAACGCCTACGTCGAAGCCGTAGCCTAGGTATGGACATCTGGATTGCAAAAGAGGGAGGCAGAGGAGGATAAAAGAACCTTTGAGGCAGAGGGCAAAGACAAGGATGAGCTTTTTGATCTTCAGCATCACAGCGGCGTCGATGCACTGCCCGAACTGCTTCTCCAGCGTTACTTTCATCTGCAAGTGAAGAAGAATAGATGGGAGGTTGAAAGTTGGCTGGAGCCCGGGAGAGCTAAACCTGATGGCGACTGATGTCCCAGAGCTCGTCACGATAGGCCCTGGTCACCAGGCCGGGCGCCGTGGCCATGATGTTGTGCTCCACTATGAAGAAACCCATCACCTGGAATGCTTCCTGGTTTCATGGCGGTGGTCTGAAGCTAGGAGGAAGCCTCGTGGAAGTAGGAGAGGAAGTCCTCAGGTCTTCCCTGCATCCTCTCCACAGCTCTCAGCACCAGCTGGGCCTGCTCCTTGCGTTGCTTCCGATAGTTCCCCTCGAACGTCTCCTTCAATCGCCATTTCTTTCTGCCTAGCTTTTGCCAAAAACGTCCAAAGTGCGAGCCTTCTGTCCCAGCACGGTGAATATGTGGTAGCAGCGGTAGACAGGGCCGAAATCGACCATGTCCTGGGCTGAGAAGTCCGCGTCGTCGCTCAAAGCTGAACTGTCCCCATCCTCACCTACAACCGCCTTGGTCTAAATCGAGGCTGGAGCTGAATAATGAGGCCACCGGTGAGATCCAGTTGGCGAGCTGGGGAGGCGAGGAGTTTACGGGTGGCCAGACGACTCTTCTCCCAGCGTCTTTTTTGAGAAGCTGAGGAGTCCATGTCGTACTGTTCCAGCGTGTTCTTGAGCGCTTTCTCCCCGATGTTCCGCGATACCTTCAAAACTTCCTATATGCCTCAGTCAACCTCTATTGGGTTTTAGCATCTTTTCGAGTAAGGACATTGCTTGCCCTGCTTTTGTGCCCAAGCAAAATCTTCTTATGTCGTTTTGGCATGCGCTACTATAATAGGCTGCTACTTTTTCTGCCAAATAAAAGCTAAATTCCTCCAAATAAAGCTGAAGTTTCCAGCTAAATTCTTCCAAATAAAGTTGAGAACCCGAAAAAGGCTTGTAGAACTGTTTGGCTCTGGTAGGCAGTAGAAAGAGGAATACCTTGCGAATGTTCTCGAGGAAGTCGGTGAATTCCGAGAGGGAGGCGTCCTTGATCTCGCTGCGAATGCCGGCGCAGGAGTGAGCCAGTTTCTGGGCGAAGCGATGCCTTTGTACTTGAGGCAGGTAGGTGTGCTCCAGCACCTCCAACGTCTTCAGCGCCGGGAAGTAGCGCCGCTGCTTCATCAACTCCTCCAGCTTGCTGTACCTCAACCCCAATGCCTCACTCCCATCCTGCTCCTTTCAATTTGATTTTATCCAGAACATTCCCTATCATTCACTGCCCTGTCTCCAAATGTTTAGGCACTAACTTTTCCAGCATCGGCAGGCAGAGTGAGATGGTGTTGATGGCGGCGGCGATGTTGCGCTGCTTCTTGCGGTAGGCCAGAATTTCTCGTGCCTTCCCTGCACTCATCCCATTTTTAAACAAGCCCCCTCCCCCAATAATTAGATTATAGACCCAGCAGGGGGGCGGATGAATCCTTGAGATGCTCGTCCAACACTTGGACATTGTCCCGCAGGTCCGAGCACTCGGAGCGGAGCGTGAGCAGCTCCCGAATAGCCTCTATGAAGCCGGCGTAGTGGAAGTTGCACAGCTTCTCGATGTCCCTGTCCCAGTGCCCGATCTTACGCTCCAGAGCTCCTGCAACCTTTCCATCTCTGTCTTCCATCTACAGGGTTATCAACTTAACAGTAATCGCTCACTTTGATGGGCTGTAAAATTGATAATAGTGGCTCTAAGAATGACATTCCAACGGGAACATATAATTTGAACTAATAGAGCTACTATAATCCATTTTACGCCCATTAAAGTGAGCGATTCCTGTTAAGTTAATAACCTGCAGCTCCTCTAAGAAGGAACAGACCCATGAAACGTTCCACATCCCCGCCGTCATAGATGGCGCGGAGGACGAGGCCTATGGAGCCGCTGTCCGAGGTCTCCAGCTCAGACAGGAAGTACTCCTGTCAAGAGAAAAGAAGAATGTGGAGCAGAAGAGGGGCTGAAGGGGGGTGGGAACTTGAGTAGCGGTGAGCTCGTGATCGTTGGTGCGTCCGGTGCCGGTGGAGGCGGTCTCCGAGCTGTTGATGGCCACAGCCTGGGCGCTGGAGTTCTGGGAGGAGCTGCCACCCCTTTCCAGACTCATGATTGCCTCCCCTCCACTTTCTTCTAATCGGCAAAGCCAGAGGAAAGATAGACCAAAAGAGTGGAACAGAAATGCGCGGGAAGGCAAAGTGCGCGCGAGCGAGGAGCGATGGAGGAGGGAAGGAGAGGAAGGAGGTGGAAGAAGGACCTGGACTGGGGTAGGAGCGTTGATGCCGAGACTCCCGACAAGGTTTCTCAGCCAGTCCGCAATGCCCGTCTCGCTCCAGTCCAGCTGACGCACCTTGCGAAGGCTTCCCTCCGCCGCCTCCTCACCCATTGCTTAGAGAAATTTTAAATTTTATTTATTTTTTTAAAAAATTATTTTGCAAAAGCCATAGGATAAAAAGGCAAATTTTTCGTTGCTTGGAAAAGGGCATGTGTGGGAAATCCGTCATCGCTCGCGCGCGTCCTGGCACTCCACGCAAGCTCAGGAATTGCATAGCTCTGCCCAAGCCTGGGAAGCAAGTAGTCCTGAACTGTTGGCAAACTTTTACTCCTACTGCCAAACAGGGCTGAAGAACAAACAAAGGATCACTATATTGCAGGCAGAACACAAATGCCAATCACTAGGTGATGAAAAGTATCAGAAAGCATTTTAATTGCAGCGGAATGAGGTTCACTGAAAGCCTTGGATGATTTGATCGTAGCGACTGGCGTGGACGGCGCGGTTGTGGCCTGTGAGGCGAAGGAAGGAGCGACTCAGCTCTACCAGCTCGGCTTGGACTAGGCCGAGACCTAGAGGGAAGGCCACGGAGGCATTGCCGCCTCCGCCCTGACCCTCCAGCAGCCCACGCTGGAACTCGCGTACCCGCTTCTCTGCAATGCCAGGCTGAACATATTTGGCCCGAATATGCCTTCAATTGACACGGCTATACCACTGGGCCAACAGTTTCAACTATTCTCAGCCCTTTGCTACTGCTAGCTCTTGTCAAACTTCTGAGCAGAACGTACTATCAAGTTTTGGTTAAAGTACAGGTCTGTGTTAAGTTTGTGATTAAAATCCCAAAATTTATTCAAAGACCGCAATTCAAATATTTCCAGTGCCACCAAAAAAGACCAACGAATGAGAGCTCGAATGGGATGCTGCGGCTGCAGCAGCTGGAGCAAGTTAGTGCGAAGCGGCCGCACCACGGCCTCCTCCTCCAACTCCCCCGCCGCCTCCCTCAGCTCGCTCAAACACGTCTCCGTCAGCGTCGCCAGTTTCCCGCTCAGTGTCCTTCAGCTATCTATCTTCTTTCCTCCCCCCCTTTCCTCCCCTCTGCCCAACCTCTGTCGGACCTCCTCCAACAGCGGCAGGAGCTTGCCCTTCAGCTGGGCCTTGAAGGTGGCTGGAAGGGCAGAAGGGGCAGCAGAGACGGTGGCGAGGACGGCGGCGGTGCTGAGGACGAGCTGGAGCTGGCGCAGGCGGAGGGTCAGCAGACGTCCTTCGTCCACGGCCAGCGTCTGAGGATGGGTTGGAGAGGGTTGGTGGGAGGGTGCAAGGGAGGAGGAGGAGATTCGTGTAGGAGCCAGCTTTTCATTGCATTTCACATCTATGCACACATTTCCATTGCTGCATACTCATACATTCTTTGTTCCATTTGCCCACCTCTAGGAGGGCCAGCAGAGGCTATTTAGAGTCTAGAGAGGGTTGGGGGGAGGAGTTGGGTGTGACCTCTGGAAGAGGGCGATTGTCGGGGACTGGGTCCAGGAGCTGTAGGTAGGCCTCGGCAATGACAGCGGCTTTGGCGGGGGCTGGGGAGGGGGCCGCGGAGCTTTTGGCGGCCGGCGGGCTGGTGGCCTGGAGGCTTTCCCAGGCCAGCCTTAGCCAAGCCTGCATTATGGCTCACATTCACTGCCAGCCGAAATACCCATCAGTGCGAAAAGTTTGAAATTTCGAGAGCTAGCAAAGAATGCGGCGCTTTGCGGAATGAAGACAAATTGATGTTTGATGGATGCTTGATTATATTTTTACGTCAAAACTGATTTATTTTTGCAACACTTTAGAGCGGGATTTTTCCCATTTGCGGGATCCGAAATTGAAAACTTCCGTTCTAAAGTGTTGCAAAATCTATTTTGGCGTAAAAATAAGTAGGAAGGTTCACTCTTTGCCAGAGACAAAAGGAGGGCCTGAAAAGAGTGCCTGAGTATGCCGCAGTGCGTCGGGGCCGGCCCGAGCCAGAGTGGCGGCGAACTTCTCCTGCTCATAGGCCACGCTGTGCTCCTGGATCATCGGCCGGGCTGCCTGGATGGTGAAGTTGGCCATGTCCGCCTTCATCTCCTCCATCGCCTCCATTATGCCCCTACAAGCCCTCCTTTCCTCCCCCCCATAGACCCCTTCAAAACCAGCAGCAAGACCGGAATCGGAGAACGAGATCGGTCTCCAGACGCAGCTTGGCCACTGCCTCATCTCTGGCCGGTGCACAGAGGCGGGACATGAAAGCCTGCACTGCCAGTGACAGCTGGTCGTAGTCCAGACTGCCCTTCTCTGCTTCCTTGCAAAAGGAGGCCGATTTGGTTCTGGAGTTGAGGTGGAATAAATGGGAACCTGTTTCAGGAGCTCCATGTCCAGCAGGCCTTCGATCTCGCTCCGGAGCTTCTCCTGGTGCGGGAGGGTGAGCTTCTGGAAGGAGGCTTTCAGCTCCGCGACCAGCTCCAGCACCACTTCGTGCTCTGTAATCTGATGATTTAGTAAGCAGTTCGGGTGGATGAGTGATTGTAGAGAGAGGTAGGGTAATACCTGGTGGCTGCTTGGCCATGGCCTCTCGAATGTGGTCCCAGAATGCGGTATGGACAATGGTCTTCACCCGTGCTTCCAGCTCACTGCCTGGCTCTGCACCGCCTACCTCAACTTGGGTCCAATAGGCACTTCTTGTGGATCGAAAAATTAAATTCAAAAATGAGTGGTTCAAAGAAAGCGCGTACCTTGAAATCCTCGTTGACGGCAATTTCATGGGCCAGGGCCATCCGGGTGAGATCTTCCGACTGCAGTGCTACACTAGTGCCGGGCAGTGCCATCAGATCATCCAATCGGAATGCACACGGCGGCGTTTCCCCACCCACTTCAATGCCAATGCTTTCTTGCTGCTGGTAACAGGGGTTGTTTGGGTGTGCTCAATTTGGGACTAGGTGAGAGAGAGGATGGAAGTTGTAAAAGTGACTCACAGACTAAATGTGCATCCTCACTCTCACTGGTCTCCCGACGTCGTTTCAGAGCGTCCTTTTCCTCCTCTGCCATTACTTTTCGAAAAGTCTCAATCGGAAAATATTGGAATCCTCCTCAGCCCAGTTCCCAGCTATCGGACAATAAGGAATAAGTCCATAGACCGTTCCTTGCGCAACTATACCTACAAGCCCCGTTCGTGTCAGGAGTGCCATGAGCTGTGAGTCAAATCTGCGCAAGAAGGGGGCTGGCGCTTGAAGGCAGTAGAACCCTCTGTAGGACAGGTCGTTGGGTGGAGGCGTCTCTGTGAGTGCGTGCGACTGTTTGGCCAGAGGGTCTGGGGTTCTATCCCCTGGGCAAAGAGGAGGAGGGGATGGAGGAGGAAGTGAAGGCAGTGCTGGAGGCTGTGACGGCGCTCTACGGCAAGGACCACGCTGCCGCCTCACAGGCCAACTGCTGGCTGGATCACTTTCGCAAATCTGTTCTCTTTTTCCCAATTAACCAAGTTGATGAGAGTTTTCGAGAAAGAGCAAAATATTGGACAAAAATTGTTCATAATTTTTTTACACACAAAATTTGGTCTGTTCCATTAGTGGTTCGCCTCCTTCTGCATTCACCAGGCTTTTGAGAGAATTTTTGAGAGCCAAAGAGCAAAATCATTGACTGACAAAAATTGTTAATCATTTTTTACAAAAAAAATCGGTCTATTTCCCAGGGTACAGACATTTGACTTGCTCAGAAAAAGACTGGACTGGGCTGGCAGGCAGAGGCTTGGTCGGTCTGCGAGCGTCTGCTGGAGCTGAAGCGGGACGGCATCAGCACCTACTTCGCCGCACAAACGCTCCGCGGCAAAGTGGCCGCCGACCTGCGCCAGCTCCCGCGTCCGTCTCAGGTCTGAATAGTGAGCTCCAGATTGAGGCTGAAAGAAGGCAAGGAGTAACAGGAATCTCTGAGAGACTCACTGCTGGGTCAGCTGGCAGTCTACGGAAGCGAAGGCTCCTCAGAGGACGGGCGGGTGATCGTCACCCAGCTCTCCATCGCCCTCGCGGACCTCTACCTCCAGAATGCCCACTGGCAGAACTTCATCCCTGAACTCCTCCAGAGGTTTCACTCTTAGACCTTTTCACAAAATTATTGTTTAATTTTAAAAATGACTAACAACCTATTGTGGTCTTTTTTAAAAATCTAATTAGTTTTTCAAATTTCAAATTTTAATTTCAAATTTCATAATAATCAAAATACAATTTGCAAACAGTCCTTGTCACATTATTCACATTGTAATAATTTTAAAACTACCTCTTGGGCCGACAGATTCATTGGGGACTGGTTTGTCAGGCTGAACAAGGCCGGCGTGTCCAGTCTGGTGGTGCTGTCGGTGCTGAAGGTGTTCCCGGAGGAGACGGAGAGCGGCAAGCTTCGTCTAGGGCGCAATCGCCGCGATGCCGTCGCCAAAGAACTGGCTGCCCATACCCAGGACCTGCTCGGTTGCCTTTTCCCTCCTTCCAGGGGCTGGGGATTGGTAGAGTGCGGCGGGGATCGGCAGACTACCTGGGGATGGTGTGGGAGTCGGAGGCAGCTGGGTCGCCGGAGCTTCTCTACCGCCTGTTGTCCTGTTTGGCTGCCTGGCTCCTCAATCCTCACATCCCCACGGTTGCTGTGGCTCAGACTCCACTCCTACACGCCCTTTTCAGTGTCCTTGTAATCATCTTATATTCCCAAGAGACTAATATTTGGGAACCATTGAAATTCGACCAGGCCGCGGAGGGTATGGAAGCGCGAATCCAGGAGGCAGCTGCCGACTGCCTCGTCCAAGCGCTCGTTCTCTGCGAGGTCCATTTTGCTGAAATCGCATAATCTAGGACTAGAACAGAATAAACAAGGATTCAAACGGTATGATCAAGGATGTAAATAGAAAAAAAGGGAGCTTATCTGGAGAGTCGAAATAGATAATGCGCACTGAGTGGAGATTTGAGAGTTGAGAATATCAGAAGGCTAAAAACATTATCTGGATAGATGAAGTTGATCTGAGCAGGGAGAGAAAGTCTTTGTGCAGGACCTGAAGCGAAACGCGGGGCTGGCCGAAGCTCTGTGGCGCGGCATTCACGGTCTTCAACCAGCCTATCACCTAGCCGTAGCTCCACCAACCTCTCCCTTCCCTGCTCAAACTATACCCACCCTTGCCAAGGTGGCCCGAGAAGACTCGGACCTCGTGGAGAGCCTGGCTAGAGTGGTCACCGAACTCGCTGAAACTCTGGTTCTCCTTTTGCTTCCAATCTTCCAGCTAAAGGTGTGGAGTGGGTATTGCAGGTTGGACCGATGGCAGAGGGCAGCTCCGACTGTCTGGGCTCCCTCAGCACGCTGGACTTCCTCCTCACAGTCTCCGGCTACCACGACTACTCCGTCGTCGCCATGACCTTCAACTTTTGGTCACTCAAGACTCCTCTCCAGTCGAATGGCAAGAGAAGCCAGACTGAAGGTATCGGGCATCCGAGTTCCTGTACCAGCGGAATGACGAGGCAAGGAACGAAGCCTTCCGGCCCTACATCCAACGCCTGCTGCTCATCCTGCTGCGTCATTCTCAGCTCGAGGCAGATTACAAGGTTGTCATTTTCAAGATTTCCTGCTTCAAATTATCTTTTTATCAAATTCAAAATTAATGAAAAAAGCCAATTTTCCAACCAAGAGTAGATTTTGCACAGAGCATATGAATGTCCAGGGCACACCAGACGAGGCCGATGAGTTGTCGGAGTTTCGCGACAACGTGACGGAGTGCATCAAGGACGTGGCCTTTCTGGTGGGCTCCACCAACATCGTCCAGATGGTCCTCACCATGCTCCAGGTAGCCAACCCTCAGAAATGAGTCAGAGGGTGGTGCCATATTGGCCTAAACTTGGACAGAGCAAGGGCAGCGAAAGCAGCTGGGAGGAGACGGAGGCGGCGCTGCACGTGGTGAGCGCGGTGGCGAAGGTCATCCTGCCCGAGGAGGAGGAGGTCGTGCCCGCCCTCCACGGCGCCATCGTGGCCCTGCCCCCTGTGGCTCACCCCGCCGTCAGATGGACTGCCACCCGCCTGCTGGCCCAGCTCTGGGAATGGACTCACGCTCATCCCCAGGTTCCAGGACTATTTTTCATGAATGTGGCGGTCTTCAACTTCAAAGTGGCTGCCTTTCTCCGTCAGGGTTAATATTAGATTTGAGACGGTTCGGTCTAAATTGTCTACTAAAATTTTAATCAAACGCTTCATTTTCACAATTTAAAAAAATAAAATTTTCGAAAAACTTTCTCTGATGCACCACTAGACATTTCAGCTGCTCGGGAGCACCGTGAAATGGCTGCTGGCCAACCTGCGCGAGTCCAAGCTTCAACGGCCCACCGTCCAGACTCTGGAAGCCCTCGCCTGTGCCGTGAGTCCCCCTAAACACATCCTCATCCTCATTTACCCACCACTGCCACCCTTTCAGGGCCCCAGTGGCTCGGCAGCTGCTCTGGCGCCCTTCCTGCCCGACCTGGCCGCCGCCCTCGGCTCCCTCGACTCCGCCCAGCCCCCTGCCCCTGAGGACACGCTCCTAGCTCTGCTCCGAGGTAGCCCTCCCTCAACCGCACTTCTGTAGCCTTAATCCTCCTCCTTCACTCCAGCCTCCGCCATGGTGGTGGGCTGTCTGCCGGGTGAAGAGGCCGCCACGCACCTGGCCACCCTCTGCGCCAGCCAGGCTGCTCACCTATCCGAGGTTGGCTTGATTTGGCCTGTGAAAGGGAGGATGGAGGGCGATTTATTCACACCCCTTTTTCGATCAACTATAACTCAAGATCTGGTAAATATTTTACTCATAAAAAGTATTCAGCAGATCTTGAGTTCTGGATGATTGAAAAAGGGGTATGAATAAATCACCTTACTGATCCCAGGGGACAGGGACTGCAATATTGCAGGAAAGCCATTCCCAGTCCTGTCCCCTGAGATCAGTGATACCAGAATGGCCCTGTGAAATCAAAGACTGCTGGCAGGCCATCGACGAGGCAGCTCGGGAGGCCTCGCAGGACAGCAGCGGGGGGAGCAGTCGCACCCGCGGCCGCCTCGCCGAGCCCATCAAATGGCTGGATCGCCTCTCCGCCGTCCTGCGCCAGCTCAGCCCGCCAACGCCGCCGCCCAGTTTCAGCCAGCAGCCTGCGCAGGCCCCCCAGCCGCCCTGGTCTACCACTGTCCACTCGGTTGCTTCGCATCTCTTCCAGAGGAGGGAATCCGCCCCCCCCCCTCTGCAGGAAGAAGCCGTCTTTTGGCTTCCTGCTGCAGAGGGGAGGGCGGATTCTCATCCTGCAGGGCTTGCGCTCATGCGTTGGAATCCGCCCTCCCCTCTGCAGGAAGAAGCCGGTTTGTGGCTTCCTCCTGCAGAGGGGAGGGAGGATTCTCATCCCACAGTGCTCTTGAAGCTTCAGAGTAGATGAGAAGCATGATTGCAGCTGTGGCCGGTGCTGAGCCGATGTCTGGAGACGTTCGCGAGCAGCCGTCGGACGGTGGAGCACGTGTGCACAGCGCTGCGATTCGCCGTTCGCAGCCTGGCCATTCACAGCTTCGACTTCCTGCCCGCCCTAGTCACCCAGGCATCAATCATCCTCTTCTTCTGCCCCCTCCATCCTCAAACAGGCCCAGCTTTGAAGATGGTGGAGATCTACGCCCGCCATCCCCACTCCTGCCTCCTCTACCTGGGCAGCATACTGGTGGATGAGTACGGAGCTTTTCCGGAAGTCGGTCCCGGTCTTTTGGCCATGATGGAGGTCATTCATTCAACCTCCTCACTCATCTCTTTCTCAAGATCTGGGTTTGACAGGCCATGACCGAGACGACTTTCCCTCTGCTGGACAGCGAACACGGACTCAGGGAACACCCGGACACTGTGGACGACCTGTTTCGTCTGGCCAATCGGTCAGGGGGCCTAAAATGAGAATGGCAGTTGAGACAGAGTGACTGGGACTGCAGCTTTGTGCAGCGGGCACCCTACCCCTTCTTCGCCTCCAAAACGGGCCCTCTCCTCCTCCAGACAGCCGTCAAAGGCCTCCAGTGAGTGGCCTCAGCTTTTTCTGCCTCTGCCCAAAACTGCTGCCCTTCCATCTGTAGACTGGACCACAGCGACGCACACAGCTGCGTGGTGAAGTTCATCGGGCTGTGCTGCGACTTTGTGGTCTCTGCTAGGAAGGTAAAGTGGGGGGAGGCCTGAAGAGGAGAGGAAGAAGGGTGTTTGAAGTACGCGAAGGAGGGGGAGCCGGTGGCTGCGGGGGTGCTGAGAGCGGTGGGACCGGCGCTGACGGCCTCTGCCCTCCAGGCAGCAGCCTTCGGACTTAGCCGGCCTCAGATTCGCAACCTCCCCGACGTCTTCTATGCCCTCAAAAAGTTCGTCACATTCTCAGGCCTTTGCTCCTGGTTGCGTTAGAGGGTTTATTTAAATGCAAGCCAGCCTACATTTCTACTGAATGCTGCTTTTTAATATATCTGGTACCATCGGCAGGCCAAATGTGGGGCTCTTTTCTCCAAAGTTTGCAATTGCCTCGAGAAAAAAGACAAGGAAATACATTTCCTACTAGTGGAATCTGCTGCTTGGACACTTGCATTTTGATTTTGGCGCGCAGTTCAGTGTCTCTTTCCATGCGCGCCCAAAAACAAAATGCAGATGACGCAGCAGATTCCACTAGTAGGAAATGTATTTCCTTGTCTTTTTTCTCGAGGCAATTGCAAATTTTGGAGAAAAGAGCCCCACATTTGGCCTGCCGATGGTACCAGATATTTCTTCCACTTTTAATATAGGACAAAATGTATAAATACAAATTTTATATTGTTGATAATATATTTAATTAAAATGTTATTCGATATATAAAAAATTGTAAAAAAAACTTGTAAATTCGAAATTGAAAAAACAATGCAAAATTATTGGCACAACTTATTTTACAGAAATTTTCTTTACTTATACTCAGGGCAGTCGATTTTTGGGAGAAAATAGCTTAAATTTTGGCCTGGCGATGATACAAGTTGTTTTCTCAACATCAAAGAAAGAAAAATAAAAACAAATGTTTGAGAAGGATTCAAACCTTCAAGTTTCAGTCATATGCACAATCGCTTACACCACTACACCACTGGTCCATATGACTTGATTGTGTAACTGAAGAGCTAAGATTAAATAAATAATTGAGGCCCAGGGACCCGGGGAAGGGGATTGGGGGAAGAAATGAATACCTACTATCGTCCATTGAATAGATGCGGAGGAGAAGAAGAAGAAGAAGAAGAAGAAGAAGGAGGAGTTCGGACACATGGTTTTTTGCATTTTTCATGGTAAAATAAATCGATTTATGCAAAAGTCAAAAAATAAACTATAGTCAATTCGATGTTGCTCTTTCCAATGCAAAAAGAATCAGAAAAATTGAAGCTTCCTGTGAGGCGCTAGAGCCTTATCAAAATTAAGATCTAGCAATAACCCTCAAAACATACACCTGGGTCGAAAAGAGGGGCTGGGCGCTGACACTTCGCTAACGCTCGCTCGCGCCAGCCCAATAGAATATTTCTGGTGAAAATTTAGTTTGTTGAAAGGGGCCTTATTCTAACATAAACTGATTGAAGACTGGACAGCAGTGCATTTTCGGAGTGGCTGAAGGCAGCTTTGACGCAAAGCGACAGTTTTCAAGAATTCGACATCACCCCTCAACAGCTGGAGTGCTTTCACAACGGACTTATCAGGTAGTTCATTGACTCTTGTCCAATTAGCTCTTCTCTATTCTAATTTCTGCAAATCTCTTTTTAGAGCATAAAAAGGATTGAAATGGAACTAAACTATACCATTGATCAACTAATAGATGCTATTGCAGTGCTCGCGACTCAAAAGCCATGGTTCCACCGCTCAAGGAATTCATCCAACTCTTTCGCTGATGTCTTGCCGGAGATTTGAATCGCTTGTGGCACTACGGGGACACTAGGATTTTGGCATTTTCAAACGCTAGTCCGACTGGCTTATTGCTCAAAATTTTGCGAAAATGTTTACTTTTTCTATTGCACTACTGCGTATCCAAGTAAATGCTTTTACACGACTTGGTTCTCAGCTGTACCAACATCTCAAGATGACAACCGCTTTGACCTTCCATCTTCTATTAATTTTAATTAAAATCTATCAACAGCTCTATGAAAGACAGTGAGTATGTCAAACGAGCCAAGCCCCAGCAATGGCACCGATAACTCAAATCCCGGCCATGTCAGCCAAGGTCTCCTGCTTGTCCAATTGACCTTCAAACTATGCTCCCCCCTTTTCCCAGTCCGGAGCGTCTTTCGAGTCTTCGAGGACTACGGGGTGGCTCTGCAGGAGCAGGAGCGAGAATGTAAGACAGAAAACGTCCCCAGTCTCTCCAGTCAAAGCCTCTTTGCTTTCAGTTGCGAGCCATTTCGACGCAAACCGTTCAGAAAGGCGTCAGGTAGGCGGCGACTTGCGCCTGAGCAAAGGCGAGCAGCGGGTGGAGGACCAGTTTGCTGCCGAATACTGGGAGCAGGTCCTTTTTTGGCTTTCGGAAAGTTTTTGGGCCGAAAATTTCATGACGGCAAGGAACAGAAATGTTCCAGGTATTTGCCGCAAATCACCTATTTTTTCTGAAGGCTTGTGCTTAGGCTAAAGCACCAAACATAGTGACGCTTATAGGCTTAGGTTAAGGCTTAGGTAAAGTTAGCGTTATGACGCTGAGACACATTTAAAAAGGGCAATTCGCGACGTAATACCTGGAGGGAACAGAAAAATTTTGAAAATGGAAGATTGATAGACAGCAATTGAGGTGCGTCGAGACCAGGAGGCGGAGGATGCAGCGGTGGCGGCGGCCTTGGCTCGAACACTGGCGTTGGAGGACAAGGCCAAGGCCAGGGAAAGGCTCAAGTCTCCTCCTATTCCCTCCAACGCCCCCTTGGGCCTAAAATGATGGCTTGAAGAAGGGACGAGGAGTTGGCCAGGAATCTGGCCTCTGCCGAGGCTGCTTCTTCTTCTGCACCGGCTGCCTCAGTGGTTTGCATCCAAAGTGTTGTAAAGATTGTTGAGAAGTGTGAATGAGGAGCAGGAGCCGTTGGATCTGGATCCAGAGGTCTGGTCGGACTTCCGAAGGGCGCGTCGAGAGGGCAAGCCCATCAAGCTCCCGCCCGGCATGTCCCCGGAGCTGCGCGAGTCCCTCCTCCGGGCCATCAAGGAGGTTGCCCCTTTCCTTGCCAGTCTGTCGACTAGAGAGCTGCGAGCATTTGCTACAGATAGAGTGATTTGCTTCCATGCTCTGTGCCCGGCCCAAATCTCTCCTAGTGAAGGAGATGAGCGAATTGGAGGAGGACGAGCGATTGGCCCAGGAAGTGCAGGATCGGGAACTGGCCAAAATGCTCCAGGCCCAAGAGAAGCAGCGCCCTGTTTCGAGTGAGCAAGCTGACAATGACCTCGTTATTTCTATCCCAATCAAAGCTATCAGTATGCTTTTGAATCATTTCATTGTATCGACAGAACAGCGTGACTGGATTGCTGGCACCTCGGGAGAACTCGGCCAATCGCATCGATTTGGACTAGCCTCCGCCTCCTCCACCGCACAGATCCACAAGCAAAGGCGCCAAAGCCTCTGCAAAACCGGCTTTATAGGGCCAAGCAATGCTTAGAGGCGAGTCCTACATGCGAATGTACTTTTTGTTGGTTTAATTGTAGCATTTCCATTCTGACGACGCTCGCGAAAAGGCAGCTGTTTTTCAACTGAAGATGAGATTGTGATGTGAAGGGCAAGTATTGTGTTTAAATGTCGTTCATCTCACCATTTCAAAAAAGAATGGGGGCTGGGGCTAATTTGCAGCATTTGTTGTCTCTAGGAGCCATTTCGATCTGTTTTTTGGTTTTTGGTTTTTGGTTTGATGAGTTTTGTTTTCATGATCATGATGCATAATTTTAGCATTTTATCAGCATTATTTTTCGTACTATGCATAATTCATTTCTTTCTGGGTGTGCTACATTCATTTTTGCCTTATTATGATTGAATGATTTTAAAATGGCCTCAAATATATGAGGTTTTCGTTTGGCGTTTGAATATTGTAACACGATAAAGGCATTTGAGGTTGCAATGTAAATTCACAGTGTAAAAAGTTGATAAATTCAAATTTCGCAAATTTTAATTGAAGCTTATCTGCAGCAAGTTCTCTGTTGAATTTTTTTACAAATAGGTGGCAATTTTTGTTTCCTAAGAAATATTGAGTGCTTTGACATGATTGTTGTACTCAACGTGAGCGGTGTTACAGTCAAATGTGCCACCCGGCAAATGTGCCTCCCTCAGACATTTTTACTCCCATGTTATAAGGGGAGGAGGCCGGCAAATGTGCCACCCAATGGGTGGCCATTTTCGCGAAATGCATTCATTTTTCCTCCCATATCCGGCATTTTGGCTCCCATGTCAGTTTTTTCCTCTCTTTTGGCGTGTGAAGTGATATGTGGTAAATTAATGGAGCAGTGGAACCAATTAATCAATGAAGAAATGATAATCGAAAAAAATGATCAATGGTAATGCTTTCATTTGCGTGGTGGATGTCTGCTGGCAGATGAAGGCGAGATGATCGTTGAAGAACTTCAGCTGGGCCAGGAGGAAGTAGCAGTCGTTGGTGGGTGGATTTGCTCAGCTTTAACTGACATGGGAGCCAAAATGCTTGAAATGGGAGGAAAAATGACTGCATTTCGCGAAAATGGCCACCCATTGCCGGCCTCCCCCCTTATAACATGGGAGGAAAAATGTCTGAGGGAGGCACATTTGCCGGGTGGCACATTTGACTGTAACAGCTGTTATTATTCTACGATTGGAACTTATATTTTTTCTGACTGCTGTGATACTTTGGCTTCGTAAGAAATTAAAAATCTTGGAAACCGTGTAAACTTCGCTTGAAAAGCTGGAAACAAAAATGCAATTGAAAAAATCCAATAGCAAAAACATTTCATTTGGGCAAATGAAGAAGGCTAAGAGAAAGCTGAAAGTTGAGAAATGAAAGACGGGGTGACCAAGGGGGAGGAAATGCACTGCGGACAGCGGACATAGAGCGATTAGGCCTGGGCATCATTTGAGAATAATAGTTGGGCAGAAAGGGTCCTGTGTTTTGGTAGTAGCGGGAGTTTTTGATGATTGCGACTGAAACTCGGGCTGACTCCCACAATCCCCCCCCCCATGGCGTTTGCCCCCCCCCCCAAGGGGGGGGGTCCCCCCCCCCCCCCCCCAACGCATCTGCCGGCCCCCCAACGCATCTGCCCCTCCCCCATGGTCGAACCCCCCCCCCCCAAATCTAAGATGCTCCTAACCATGTGCAAGGTGCTCAATCAGTGCTCAAATCGGCAAATCGGCATTTGGGGGGGGGGGACAATTGGAAATATTTTCGTTTGGGGGGGGGGGGGACAATTGGAAAAATTTTTGTTTGGGGGGGGACAATTGGAAATATTTTCGTTTGGGGGGGGAACAATTGGAAAAATTTTCGTTTGGGGGGGGGGACAATTGGAAACATTTTCGTTTGGGGGGGGACAATTGGAAAAGAAAACAAGTACTTTTTGAGCTGATCAGATATGTTTGCGGGTCTCTAAGCAACTATACTTGGTACTGCCACAGTATACACGGGTTTTGACTAAGCCTAAGAGGGGAAACAGAATCAGTATCCAAGCTGTATTCAAGAGAAGTAGAAAAAATGCTAGGGGGGGGGACTCGTCGATGGGGGGGGGGGATTTGTACGAGGGGGGGGACACGTCAGTGGTGGGGGGGCAAACGCTAGGGGGGGCAACCCCGTTGGGGGGGGGGGGATTCTGGGAGTGAGCCGAAACTCGTGCCCCGATGCCGGAAATCTAGGCCTGCTGCTGCCTGCCCGCCCAACGCCACCTGACCATTTCATTGCCACTCGCCCTAATGCCTCCCTTTTTCTTTTTCCTTACAAACCCCAGTGAGTATGTTCTGCCTATTTCAAGTTTACGTAAATGGCGAAAGTGTCACAAAATTAGAATCGCGAAACAGATTAGAAATTTTGCCTTTTCAGCCTAGATGAGTTAATCAATAACCGAGTTGATGTTAGCTTGAAGGCGGGTGCTGAACAGCCCAGACCACGCCCGTTCACCTCAATAGATTCCTCGCACTCCATTTGGTTCATAAAGCAACACATTGAGAGCTTCGGAAAATGGCAGACAAATGGAGTGGGCGAAAGACAGCGGGAAAGGTAAAGAATGCCCACAAGTCTTTGTTGCAGACGGCACAAAGGAGAGCCGATCTTATCAATAAATTGTTTGGCGCCAAAACACTCGTATTTTTCTAGCTTTGCATTTCATGAACTAACTGAGGCAAAATTCTTTATAGATTTTGCTAACCACTGATGAAGTCCGCTAGCCGATCAAATACTTTAAAAAACCACATCTATTACTTAGTGACTATTACATAGTGAAAAAAACTATTAACGCTAGAGAAAAGGGTGGGCAAGAATGACTGGTTGAGGAGACAAAGAAAGCAAATTTGCCGGAAGTATTGAGGAGATTGTTCTTTTTGCTTTTTTTTGAGTTCACGAATCAATGCGATGGACTCTTCGCCAATTGCTCACCATGACAGCAAAAACATTGTTTTAGAGCTAACTCCTCAGAAAGAACGAACGTGTTTTTTGTTACGGGTCCTTAGAAACAGTTCTGTTCAAATTCAAACGATTTGCCGAAAAATTATTACCAGGTGGTCGACCCGAAGTCTTACATGAAGTTTGATGGACTCCTTGGAGGAGAAAATTAATGCAAAAAATTAAATGCTCTTGATTCTTCCTCATGCAATATTTCCTTTTTGACTGCTGACTCCAGCCTTGATTTGCTAGCGGCGCTCCCAGGAAACTTCATCAAAGAATACAGGTCTTCAAACGGAGAAGTGAGAAACAGGAAGACGAGGCGTCGAATGAGACGGAATCAAATTGATCAGGGGCAGGGCCAATATTAGAAGGCAGGGAGAAGTGAGACAGCAGGGCCAAAAAGAACGATGAGGCACGTCGGTTGAGGTCAGTGAGAAGAGTTGCGAGGACTGGCCTCTGCTGGCTTGTCGGAGTCATCCAGAGGCGTCGGGCTTCCCTCCTCCGCATCCTCCTCCCCCTCGTCCTCCTCCTCCTCCATGCCCTCCTCTGGACACGGCCGTCTGTCTGATGGGGGAAAGGAAAGGAGGATGGAAAATGGGTGAACCGTCGTCGTGCATGCCAGAGATGGACTCCACGATGAGACTCAGACGGTCCAGGCTTGAGGTTCGCGGGTCTCCTCCGCCCCCACCACCACCGCTTCCCAATCCCGCTTCTGCTTCTACCTTACCGTAGGCTGCAAATTTGATTTCTGATGCCTGGCTTTGCATTCGTCCCCCACTTTCATTAGAACGCTTCAATTGTCATGGCTTGGAAAACTCTGCGTTAGCTTCTCTGCGATCCGGCTTAGGTGTCAGAAAGACTGAGTGCAGAAGACTGGGGCAGTAAAGGCTGAACTGCCATGAATCTGAGGGCGCTTTGACAGGCTAGGCTGGTGTTGAGTGTTCGGCTTCCTTTTTGCGGCCGGTGATTGACAAGGCGCTTGGCTTGGAGCTGCTTTTGCGGCTCTCCTTGACTAATTGATGCCAGACGCTCCTACCCTCCGAAATGCCTCAAGGCCCACCGCTACCGCCCTCCCGTCATCCCTCCCCAGCTCAGGTTACCCTTTGTAGGGCGCTTTGCGAGGGAAGCCCGCGGAAGTTGATCAAGGCGGCACGCTTTCCCTGGCCTTCTGCTTGGCCCTAGATCACCTCTCCCTCCTCACCCCCCCTTTTACCCCCTCCACCTCCTCTTTACCCCTCACCCCCTTAGTGCGGGGGCGTCTGGTCGACCACTAAAGCGGCATCCAAGCAGAGACTCTGCTGGCCCCGAGCAGGCGGTGAGAGGGAGTGAATTGTTGAGGGGGGAGGCCAACCGGTGGTCACTGGCGGGGCTTGGAGGTCTGGGGAGGGGTAGACGCCGGGGTTGGCCGCCTCACTCCCGCCCTCCCCGTACGGGCTTCCGCAGTAGCTCACGCCGCCGCTTACCACACCCTGCAAATGGTGTCCCAGGATGATCTTTGGTGCAACCACTGATCAAAGATTTCCCCCATCGCATCCACAAACGGTCTTTCATGCGATTGTGGATGCGATGGGGGACAGCTTTGAATTGGAATGAGCATATCAGCAGAGCACATTTGAAGACTTTGTTTTTACAGCTGCGTCAACTTTTGTGGCCAGCTTTGATGTTTGTGCACCTAAAGCATCTTTTGGGTGCCAGAAAAAAGACACAGCGGGATTCTGGTGAACGGAAGATGTAATGACATCTGAGCCAGTGTGAGCTAGGCGGCGTCTTATCTGAGCTGACAGATCGGACAGGGAGGCCTCTCGAGTAACGGAGGGAGAGATAAACTCATTCTCCGCTTACCCACCCAATGAAGCGCTCCCAGGACACCTAGTACCCTGAACTGGATGGAACCCCGCTGACTAAGACTAATGACACTCCATCCAGCCACCTTTACCCCCCACCCCTTTTCCACTCCCATACATTCTCAGTTTACTTTCCACCCCCCATTCTCTCCGACTCAGTAATGATGTGCCTTGATGGTTATCACAATTCTTGCCCACTGCTTGCAAATGCCGGTTTGACGTAGAGGAAGCTGGGAGTGGGGGGCTGGGAAGAGGATAGGGGGTGAGTGAGTGTATGAGGCAGGGCTAAGAGAGAGGAGGGGAGCGGAGTGTCTGGCGCAGAGAGACGAGCGTATCGGACTCCCTTAGGGAGCGCCTGTTCCTCGTCACTCAGCAAAAGCCCCCCGATCCCCTCTCTCTGCCCCCGGCTTAACGGCGCCCTATCCTCCTTCCCTTTACAACCCGCCTACACTGCCTCCATTAGCTACTCCCTCTCCACGCCTCGCCTTGCTGAGGTGGCCAGTAAAAAACAAGGAAGAGCAGTTCATGCGACAGACAGTCAAAGAAGACAAGAGGCAGGCAAGATTGGAAGAGGTGCAGCTACCAGGTAGGGATCCTGGGCCTCCGGAGTACCAGCAGGGTTGCCGACGGGCAGGGGCGGTAGGGCGATGGGGCCGCCCTTGAGCTTCCCGCAGCCGCGCAGCATGTCCTCCAGGCTTTCGATGTACTCGATGGCGTTGCGCAGGATCTCCACCTTAGACTACAGCCGGTTGGAGGGCGGGAGGCCTTGGCAAAGAAGGCCTTGGCACCTTGGGCAGACGCTGGTTGGGGTTGGAGCAGGTGCGCCGTTTCAGGGTCTCGAAAGCCTCGTTCACCTTGCGCAGGCGACGGCGCTCCCTTAGAGTGGCTGCCTTCCGCCGGTCCACCGTCACAGTCTTCTTCTGGGCCTGGCAAAAGCAGAGTTTGGGGTGCTGGAAATGGTTTTAGTTAAAATTTGTTAAAAAAATCATAATTTTTGAAACAATTTTTGGGAAGTAATTTGGTTTTGTTAATCTCAGAGTTTGGAAATTGTTTCAGTGGTATTTATTTATAAACTTAGCAATATCGTATAGTTTTCGTAGACAAGTATTTAAGAGGGAAACACAAAGGCAGGTCAGGGCTTACCTTGACCTCGTCGGTCTTGCAGGCCTTGCAGGCCCAGACGAGGCAGCGGCGGGTGTTGTGCCCGTCGGCGGGGGCCAGGACGTGCGGAATGCCGCGCCCCAGGCACTCGTCGTACCCTACACCCTCCTGCTCTTTCGGCGGAGATGAGGCTGGGCCTTCGCCGCCTTCCGGCTCCTGCTTCAGGCCTCCAGCTTCACCGCCCATCCCACCACCGCCATCCTCAAACACCCTCCTCATATCCTCTCCTCATACCTCTGACTCATCCCTGATGACAGATCTCATATCCAAGGCAGGGATGGACAAGGGTGCCAAGAGTCAATTGTCATGACTCTTGGCACCCTTGTCCACCATCACTGCCTTGGTGGATGGTAGACTGAAAGAAGGTATTGGACAAGGGTGCCAAGAGTCAAGTCTCATGACTCTTGGCACCCTTGTCCATCCCTGCCTTGGTGGATGGTAGACTGAAAGAGGGTGGATACCTTGAGATCGGGAGGAGGAAGGTTGGAGGCGGAGGCGGCAGGGCTGGAGCCGGGCTCTGAGTGCTGCTGAGCGCCGCCGTTGAGGTTGCCGTAGCTGTCGGGAGGCTTCACAAAGGTGCTCAGCTCCGGGTAGAAGGGGGCAGAGGAGGTCGGCGCTCCGGCCCCCGTGTACGCCGGTCCGTAAAACCCGCTGTAGCGGCTGCAACCATACCCTTCTTCTGCCTAACCATCCATTTGCTGAAACCCTATATCCTCTTCAATCAATGCAATTCACAATGCAAGCGAAAGAATCCATCATTGTAAGTTACTTTGAGCTAGCATGTTGGCAGGCCAAGAGATGGCGGCTGATGGCGAAAGTAGAGAAAAGTGTGCGAACCTGTAGAGACCCGCAGCAGTGGCAGGATCAGCATAGCCGAGGCCGGAGTAATCCGCGGAGCCTGCAAACTCCTCCATGCTCAGAGGCCAAGAAGAGCTTTTCCAGCTGCACCCCCTCTAGCCACCGCAAAGGGGGGCCTTGAGAAACTGGGGGACGGCAGGACATCAATCACTACCCAAAGGATGGGGGGCTCCCTACTCTGTGCTGGGTGCGTCCCACTGCTCTCTCCATCATTATATGGAACACTTGGAAGCCCAGGAGGGGAGAATGGCTGGTGAAGAGGGGTTGTGAAGAGTACCGGGAGGTTGTGGGAAGCCGGGGACGGAGGTTGAGCTGAGCTGTGTGAACTCCGCAGAGGCTGTGGCCAATCGCGGCTGGGCGTAGGCGTAGAGCGGGTCGTACTGGCAGCTGCCCAGCTCTCCCGGGTTCATCTCTGCAAGCCTCATCCACTTCCCTCTCTCCAGCAAAGCTTCGATTGGCCAGGGCTGTGAGCTTACGTCGGCGTCATGGTCTCAGTGGCTGTTTCTGGGCCTAGATCGGCTGGGAGGAGGCTGGGAGGAGGCAGAGAATGAATGTTGGTGGGCCAGAAGGAGTGTAGAGGAGGGGGGCTGGCGCTAGTAGGTTAGTAAGAAAGGGAGTCGTGGACGCCAGCCGTGCGGAATATAAACGGATTTTGCGGTTGCCGGAGCGCCTGTTGAGGGTGCCAAAATGCTTGAAATGGGAAGAAAAATGACTGCATTTCGCGAAAATGGCCACCCATTGGGTGGCACATTTGCCGGCCTCCCCCCTTATAACATGGGAGGAAAAATGTCTGAGGGAGGCACATTTGCCGGGTGGCACATTTGACTGTAACAGCTGGTATTATTCTACGATTGGAACTTATATTTTTTCTGACTGCTGTGATTCTTTGGCTTCGTAAGAAATTAAAAATCTTGGAAACCGTGTAAACTTCGCTTGCAAAGCTGGAAACAAAAATGCAATTGAAAAAATCCAATAGCAAAAAACATTTCATTTGGGCAAATGAAGAAGGCTAAGAGAAGGCTGAAAGTTGAGAAATGAAAGACGGGGCGACCAAGGAGGAGGAAATGCACTGCGGACAGCGGACATAGAGCGATTAGGCCTGGACATCATTTGAGAATAATAGTTGGGCAGAAAGGGTCCTGTGTTTTGGTAGTAGCGGGAGTTTTTGATGATTGGGACTGAAGCTGGTGCCCCGATGCCGGAAATCTAGGCCTGCTGCTGCCTGCCCGCCCAACGCCACGTGACCATTTCATTGCCACTCGCCCTAATGCCTCCCTTTTTCTTTTTCCTTACAAACCCCAGTGAGTATGTTCTGCCTACTTCAAGTTTACGTAAATGGCGAAAGTGTCACAAAATTAGAATCCCGAAACAGATTAGAAATTTTGCCTTTTCGGCCTAGATGAGTTAATCAATAACCGAGTTGATGTTAGCTTGAAGGCGGGTGCTGAACAGCCCAGACCACGCCCGTTCACCTCAATAGATTCCTCGCACTCCATTTGGTTCATAAAGCAACACATTGAGAGCTTCGGAAAATGGCAGACAAATGGAGTGGGCGAAAGACAGCGGGAAAGGTAAAGAATGCCCACAAGTCTTTGTTGCAGACGGCACAAAGGAGAGCCGATCTTATCAATAAATTGTTTGGCGCCAAAACACTCGTATTTTTCTAGCTTTGCATTTCATGAACTAACTGAGGCAAAATTCTTTATAGATTTTGCTAACCACTGATGAAGTCCGCTAGCCGATCAAATACTTTAAAAAACCACATCTATTACTTAGTGACTATTACATAGTGAAAAAACTATTAACGCTAGAGAAAAGGGTGGGGCAAGAATGACTGGTTGAGGATACAAAGAAAGCAAATTTGCCGGAAGTATTGAGGAGATTGTTTTTTTTGCTTTTTTTTGAGTTCACGAATCAATGCGATGGACTCTTCGCCAATTGCTCACCATGACAGCAAAAACATTGTTTTAGAGCTAACTCCTCAGAATGAACGAACGTGTTTTTTGCTACGGGTCCTTAGAAACAGTTCTGTTCAAATTCAAACGATTTGCCGAAAAATTATTACCAGGTGGCCGACCCGAAGTCTTACATGAAGTTTGATGGACTCCTTGGAGGAGAAAATTAATGCAAAAAATTAAATGCTCTTGATTCTTCCTCATGCAATATTTCCTTTTTGACTGCTGACTCCAGCCTTGATTTGCTAGCGGCGCTCCCAGGAAACTTTATCAAAGAATACAGGTCTTCAAACGGAGAAGTGAGAAACAGGAAGACAAGGCGTCGAATGAGACGGAATCAAATTGATCAGGGGCAGGGCCAATATTAGAAGGCAGGGAGAAGTGAGACAGCAGGGCACCCAAAAAGAACGATGAGGCACGTCGGTTGAGGTCAGTGCGAAGAATTGCGATGACTGGCCTCTGCAGGCTTGTCAGATTCATCCAGAGGCATCGGGCTTCCCTCCTCCGCATCCTCCTCCCCCTCGTCCTCCTCCTCCTCCATGCCCTCATCTGGACACGGCTTTCTGTCTGATGTGGGAAAGGAAAGGAGGATGGAAAATGGGTGAACCGTCGTCGTGCATGCCAGAGATGGACTCCACGATGAGACTCAGACGGTCCAGGCTTGAGGTTCGAGGGTCTCCGCTGCCCCCGCCACCACCGCTTCCCAATCCAGCCTCTGCTTCTACCTTACCGTAGGCTGCAAATTTGATTTCTGATGTCTGGCTCTGCATTCGTCCCCCACTTTCACTAGAACGCTTCAATTGTCATGGCTTGGAAAACTCTGCGTTAGCTTCTCTGCGATCCGGCTTAGGTGTCAGAAAGTCTGAGTGCAGAAGACTGGGGCAGTAAAGGCTGAACTGCCATGAATCTGAGGGCGCTTTGACAGGCTAGGCTGGTGTTGAGTGTTCGGCTTCCTTTTTGCGGCCGGTGATTGACAAGGCGCTTGGCTTGGAGCTGCTTTTGCGGCTCTCCTTGACTAATTGATGCCAGACGCTCCTACCCTCCGAAATGCCTCAAGGCCCACCGCTACCGCCCTCCCTCATCCCTCCCCAGCTCAGGTTACCCTTTGTAGGGCGCTTTGCGAGGGAAGCCCGCGGAAGTTGATCAAGGCGGCACGCTTTTCCTGGCCTTCTGCTTGGCCCTAGATCACCTCTCCCTCCTCACCCCCCTTTTACCCCCCACCCCCTTAGTGCGGGGGCGTCTGGCCAACCACTAAAGCGGCATCCAAGCAGAGACTCTGCTGGCCCCGAGCAGGCGGTGAGAGGGAGTGAATTGTTGAGGGGGGAGGCCAACCGGTGGTCACTGGCGGGGCTTGGAGGTCTGGGGAGGGGTAGACGCCGGGGTTGGCCGCTTCACTCCCGCCCTCCCCGTACGGGCTTCCGCAGTAACTCACGCCGCCGCTCACCACGCCCTGCAAATGGTGTCCCAGGATGAGCTTTGGTGCAACCACTGATCAAAGATTTCCCCGCATGAAAGACCGATTGTGGATGCGATGGGGGACAGCTTTGAATTGGAATGAGCATATCAGCAGAGCACATTTGAAGACTTTGTTTTTACAGCTGCGTCAACTTTAGTGGGCAGCTTTGATGTTTGTGCACCTAAAGCATCTTTTGGGTGCCAGAAAAAAGACACAGCGGGATTCTGGTGAAAGGAAGATGTAAGGACATCTGAGCCAGTGTGAGCTAGGCGGCGTCTTATCTGAGCTGACAGATCGGACAGGGAGGCCTCTCGAGTAACGGAGGGCGAGATAAACTCATTCTCCGCTTACCCACCCAATGAAGCGCTCCCAGGACACCTAGTACCCTGAACTGGATGGAACCCCGCTGACTAAGACTAATGACACTCCATCCAGCCACCTTTACCCCCCACCCCTTTTCCACTCCCATACATTCTCAGTTTACTTTCCACCCCCCCCCCCATTCTCTCCGACTCAGTAATGATGTGCCTTGATGGTTATCACAATTCTTGCCCACTGCTTGCAAATTTGCGTTTGACGTAGAGGAAGCTAGGAGTGGGGGGCTGGGAAGAGGATAGGGGGGTGAGTGAGTGTATGAGGCAGGGCTAAGAGAAAGGAGAGGAGCGGAGTGTCTGGCGCAGAGAGACGAGCGTATCGGACTCCCTTAGGGAGCGCCTGTTCCTCGTCACTCAGCAAAAGCCCCCCGATCCCCTCTCTCTGCCCCCGGCTTAACGGCGCCCTATCCCCCTTCCCTTTACAACCCGCCTACACTGCCTCCATTAGCCAACTCCCTCTCCACTCCTCGCCTTGCTGAGGTGGCCAGTAAAAAGCAAGGAAGAGCAGTTCATGCGACAGACAGTCAAAGAAGACAAGAGGCAGGAAAGATTGGAAGAGGTGCTGCTACCAGGTAGGGATCCTGGGCCTCCGGAGTACCAGCAGGGTTGCCGACGGGCAGGGGCGGTAGGGCGATGGGGCCGCCCTTGAGCTTCCCGCAGCCGCGCAGCATGTCCTCCAGGCTTTCGATGTACTCGATGGCGTTGCGCAGGATCTCCACCTTAGACTACAGCCGGTTGGAGGGCGGGAGGCCTTGGCAAAGAAGGCCTTGGCACCTTGGGCAGACGCTGGTTGGGGTTGGAGCAGGTGCGCCGTTTCAGGGTCTCGAAAGCCTCGTTGACTTTGCGCAGGCGACGGCGCTCCCTTAGAGTGGCTGCCTTCCGCCGGTCCACCGTCACTGTCTTCTTCTGCGCCTAGGAAAAGACAGGGTTTGGGGTGCTGGAAATGGCTTTAGTTAAAATTTGTTAAAAAAATCATAATTTTTGAAACAATTTTGAGGATGTAATTTGGTTTTGTTATGGAAATTGTTTCAATGGTATTTATTTATAAACTTAGCAATATCGTATAGTTTTCGTAGACAAGCATTTAACAGGGAAAAACAAAGGCAGGTCAGGGCTTACCTTGACCTCGTCGGTCTTGCAGGCCTTGCAGGCCCAGACGAGGCAGCGGCGGGGGTTGTGCCCGTCGGCGGGGGCCAGGACGTGCGGAATGCCGCGCCCCAGGCACTCGTCGTACCCTACACCCTCCTGCTCTTTCGGCGGAGATGAGGCTGGGCCTTCGCCGCCTTCCGGCTCCTGCTTCAGGCCTCCAGCTTCACCGCCCATCCCACCACCGCCATCCTCAAACACCCTATTCATATCCTCTCCTCATATCTCTGACTCATCCCTGATGACAGATCTCATATCCAAGGCAGGGATGGACAAGGGTGCCAAGAGTCAATTGTCATGACTCTTGGCACCCTTGTCCACCATCACTGCCTTGGTGGATGGTAGACTGAAAGAAGGTATTGGACAAGGGTGCCAAGAGTCAAGTCTCATGACTCTTGGCACCCTTGTCCATCCCTGCCTTGGTGGATGGTAGACTGAAAGAGGGTGGATACCTTGAGATCGGGAGGAGGAAGGTTGGAGGCGGAGGCGGCAGGGCTGGAGCCGGGCTCTGAGTGCTGCTGAGCGCCGCCGTTGAGGTTGCCGTAGCTGTCGGGGGGCTTCACAAAGGTGCTCAGCTCCGGGTAGAAGGGGGCAGAGGAGGTCGGCGCTCCGGCCCCCGTGTACGCCGGCCCGTAGAACCCGCTGTAGCGGCTGCAACCATACCCTTCTTCTGCCTAACCATCCATTTGCTGAAACCCTCTAGCCTCTTCAATCAATGCAAATCACAATGCAAGCGAAAGAATCCATCATTCTAAGTTACTTTGAGCTAGCATTTTGGTAGGCCAAGAGATTGCGGCTGATGGCGAAAGTAGAGAAAAGGCTGCGAACCTGTAGAGGCCAGCAGCAGTGGCAGGATCAGCATAGCCGAGGCCGGAGTAATCCGCGGAGCCTGCAAACTCCTCCATGCTCAGAGGCCAAGAAGAGCTTTTCCAGCTGCACCCCCTCTAGCCACCGCAAAGGGGGGCCTTGAGAAACTGGGGACGGCGGGACATCAATCACTCCCCAAAGGATGGGGGGCTCCCTACTCTGCTGGGTGCGTCCCACTGCTCTCTCCATCATTATATGGAACACTTGGAAGCCCAGGAGGGGAGAAAGCGGGAAAGATTAGGTAGTGAAGAGGGATTGAATACCGGGTGGTTGTGGGAAGCCGGGGACGGAGGTTGAGCTGAGCTGCGTGAACTCCGCCGAAGCTGTAGCCAATCGCGGCTGGGCGTAGGCGTAGAGCGGGTCGTACTGGCAGCTGCCCAGCTCTCCCGGGTTCATCTCTGCAAGCCTCATCCACTTCCCTCTCTCCAGCAAAGCTTCGATTGGCCAGGGCTGTGAGCTTACGTCGCCGGCATGGTCTCAGTGGCTGCTACTGGGCCTAGATCGGCTGGGAGGAGGCTGGGAGGAGGCAGAGAATGAATGTTGGTGGGCCAGAAGGAGTGTAGAGGAGGGGGGCTGGCGCTAGTAGGTGAGGAAGAAAGGGAGTCGTGGACGCCAGCCGTGCGGAATATAAACGGATTTTGCGGTTGCCGGAGCGCCTGTTGAGGGAATCAAAAGGGGGAGGGGGCGGCCTCCCCTGGGAGGGGCAGGATCGGGGGGCTGTGTGGCGTCTTTTTGCGCCGCTCCGGTGAAGGTGATGAGGTTGGAGGAGAGAAGGGGGGGCCTGCCGGAGGGGGAGTGGGAGACCAGTTGCCGCGAATGCAGCCATGAACAACTGGCGAGGGGGCCTAACCGACACCAGCGCGCGGGCGAGGCACAGCTGGCAACACGGAGGCCTGAAAAGCCGCAGGCCAACAGCAGTCCTCCCGGAGCTTCGCCAACTGACTCCTCCACCACCGCCTCCGACAACTGCCCACCAGTCACCACTCTGAGGCCCCTGCCTAAAAACACCTCCTCTGCCCTCGCCCCCTACCATAGAGCCTCCCTGGCTCGCCCCCCTTCTTCTCCACACCCCTTGCACCCCCAGCCACTGGCCAATCACAGGCCCGCGCTGCTTTACAACCCACCCCTGCGCCCCCAGCCTCCTTTGGCCCAGACTAGCCCCCTCTCTCAGCACCCCCCCCCTTTTGCCATTCCTTCTCCTTCCAACCACTTCTCAGAGGCTCCTGCCTTGAGTAGAGGGCCAGTCCTCCTCTGCGTCTCTCATCGCAGAGGGTCTGGTGGAGGGTGATTTGCGATCAGTGCTCTGGGGGCACCTCTTAGTGCCCTGTTAGTGCTTGCAACAGAGGGCCTCCTTTACAGGCCCTAAAATGTCCCTCGTCTCCTCTGGGGGCCACAACTCGGAAAAGCCGGAAACACGAACTGCTGGGTGCAGCAGAAATCGAAGCCTGCCTCCTTTTTTCTTCCCGCTCATGGGTCTCTCTGGAACTGAAAAGAGACAGTCGGCAAGGGCAACTGCTGTCGCACACTGTTCGAAACCATGTTCTGTTCGCATTAGGAAAGACGTCGCAAGCGAGTGAACTAAAGCAAACGACGTCCACTCTGCCGGGATGCCATGAATGACATCTACCTCTATATGTTAGCCCCTTCTTCAGGCAAAGCTTCATCAACCAGAACTAACTAGGAATAGGTAATTCACCATAGCTTAATTCCAAAGCCTTCTGTTCATGGTTTAGTGGTGGCTAGAGGGTGTCTGGAAAAGCCTAAATTGTAGCATCTGGGGCCTCTGCGGAGCACTGCTGGTGCTGGGCCTGCTTCGCTTTTGCTGCCGCTGCAAGCGAGACCGCCAGGTCTCCTCATCAATCCTCCAGTTCAAAGATCACCTCAACTCCCCCTCCAGGAGCTGCGACGAATAGAGGCGGAGTCTGCCGGACGCCGAAGGGACATGGGCATCGAGCGACGTCTGAACGATGTCTCTAGGGATGAGAAGCCGGCTCAGGGTTGGGGAAGATGGAAGAACAATAGAAAGAAAAGGCATCGATGAATTGAGTGTAGAGGATGCAGTGCCACCGCGACCAGTCTCCGCTGTGCCAATGGATGATTTGTGATTTGCTTATTTTTGTTCGCTTTTCAGGTTTTGGGAGAAAAACTGCGATTTGTTGGCTGGAGTTAGGCTTGCGGTTTATTGAATGGTGACAAAGGCTAAATAATGCTGTGAAAAGGTTTCACTGAGAAGAAATCGACGTTTGATCAGGCTCCTTGTTCTTCTGAGCCGAATCTGAAATAAGCAGAGAAAATAGCTATTTGAGGTAAAAACAGAAATCTGAAAAGTCGGCAATCATGAAACCAACAAAAAACACAGAACAAGAAATGAAATAATTTAACTTCCAAAACCAGAATTTGGCTCTCCAATAGGATGAATATGAAAATCTAGCCATAGGCTGGCGGGGCTGAGGTAGGCTGCGGTGTGAATGGCGAAGGACAGGCTTCTGTGCGTGCTATGATCAGCACCGCTGTACCAGGCCGCTGTGCCTCAATTGAGCCTTTCTTTCAAGAGGCTGTTTCTGCAAAGAATCAAGAATGCTACAGGCGGTTGTGGCGGTGGTGGCTGCAGTTGGGGATTGTACACAGGCGGGCCATAGACCATCCCTCCATGCTGTGCTGGAACTGCAATTGCGGACTCCCATGAATGTGATTAGTTGACGAAAATGAACTCATTGACTAGCAAACGAAAGGTTTAGCCAGGTTAGAATGGGCAAACTAGTGGAAGACAAACCAATGGGAATGACGGGCGTTGGTCTGGCTTTGCGGCAGCAGCAAAGATAGCTGAGGTAGACGATGGTGAAGATGCAGCTGGTGACAATCAAGACCCAAAATATGAATGCGAAAATGTTGCTCATTCTAGCTTCTGCTTCCAGCTGTCATTGACTGCAGGAGACAAGAGTACTGGCGTCAATCTTTCGTCTGTGCATTATTTATGGTTTCTAGGAGTTGGACAGAGTCAACGGCTTTCAAGCCGAGGCTTTTCAGCAGAGAATCTACGGAACTTTATTTTAAAATTAAAATTAATTCAAAAAGAAGTTAACGAATTGGGCTGGCGCGAACGGAGCGCTAGCGGAGTGTCAGCGCCCAGCCCCTCTTTTCGACCCAGGTGTACGTTTTTGGGGTTATTGCTAGATCTCAATTTTGATAAGGCTCTAGCTCGTCACAGGGAGCTTCAATCTTTCTAATTCTTTTTGCATTGGAAAGAGCATCATCAAATTGACAAAAACTCGCGAGAAATCGCTGAAAAGTTGCAGAATTGTAGTAAATTTTGTAAAAAACCATTTGTCCGAACTCCTACTCCTCCTCCTCCTCCTCCTTCTTCTTCTCCGCATCTATTCAATGGACGATAGTAGGTATTCATTTCTTCCCCCACTCACCCCCCGGGTCCTTGGGCCTCATGTATTGACTTTTATTCATAAGTCTTCAGTTAAGCAGCCATGCATATTCATCCGTGGTGTAGTGGTCTAAGCGATTAAACAGCTGGTTGAAACTGGGAGGTTCGAATCCTTCTTAGGCAATCATTTTTATTTTGGAAACTTTAAGTTGAAAAAACAACTGGTACCATCGGCAGGTCAAAATTAGAGTTCTTTTCTCCCAAAAATCGATTGCCCTAAGCATGTATCATGAAAATTTCACAAAAATATGTTAGTTTGCCAATAAATTTGAATTGTATTTTTGATTTTCGAATCTTTTCTTTTTGTTATATTTTTTAAATAATTATGTTTTTTTATTTATTTTTTAATTTTTTATCCATTAATATCTTAATATATTTTTGATTCTTTTATGTTTGTTATAATTTTTTAATGAGTTTATTCTTATTTATTTATTTTCCATATATTATTAAAAAATAAATTTTTATTTATACATTTTATACTATATTAAAAGTGGAAGAAATAACTGGTACCATCGGCAAGCCAAATGTTGGTCTCTTTTCTCCAAATTTTGTAATTGCCTCGAGCAAAAAGTCAAGGAAATACATCTACTACTTGTGGAATCTGCTGCGTCATCTGCATTTTGTTTTTGGGCGCGCATGGAAAGAGACACTGAACTGCGCGCCAAAAACAAAATGCAACTGTCCTAGCAGCAGATTCCACAAGTAGTAGATGTATTTCCTTGACTTTTTGCTCGAGGCAATTACAAAATTTGGAGAAAAGAGACCAACATTTGGCTTGCCGATGGTACCAGTTATATTTTTTGTTTCTGGATCGATTAAAGTTTCTATTTTGGTGCATTTGCTCCAGCAATGTATTTGAATGCGGAGAAAATAGATGTATCTCGTTTTCTTTTTTCGTTTGCTCAACGTAAAGATGTATAAGCGGTATAGATGGTGAGGCTCAGTATGAGCAATGTACAGGAGGCATGGGCCAAAGAATCGAAAGGTGGCATGAGTATCACTCGTAGATAGGCGCAGTCTCACGCAGGTACGAGCTCCTGCAGTGTCACGATAATCACAGAGGGAAGGAAGCAAAAGGCAGATCAACCTAGGATCGAAATCCGCGGCCTCGGTTTTCGTTGCCTCGTAGGCAGAGCCGTTCCACTGAAATTATTTAGCACTCTCGCCCAAGTATTCACCCTCCACAGTTATCCTTTCCAAAACAAATTCCAACTCTAAGTTTCCAAAAACGTTTTTCCAGCTAGGCCTAGATCCCAGTCCGTCGTGCCATCATGAGAAGCAAATTGAGGAGAGAGCCATGCAGAGAATTAACCTGGCATAGGAAATAGGCAGGGCGATTCCATTCCTCACTGTTGGCGTAGGTGAAGCTGTCATTGGGCAGGTAGAAGCGGAACTGACCCCGCTCCGAGACCGTGCAGTGACCTCAATCCTCCTCTCTTCTTATACCCCTTGGCAGGGAAGGAAAGACCCTCTCACCCGGCTTAGGCCGACCCTGCGGTGCACTGGCATAGGAGTTCCAGGCATTGTTATTGGAACGGAACTCGTCCTGGCTGGAGTCCTGGGCGGACCAGTAGGTCTGTTCCGCCGGCTGGGGGTCCCGGTTCTGGCTCTGGCCCACCTCCACGATGTCGCAGCGGCCATTTTCCCGACGGCACGTCCAGCGACGGCTTAGGTCCCAGGAGTTCTGCAATCTCACTCTGGTTCCCCCCTCTCTAAATCGACTTAGAGCTATCGGGCGCTTTTGTTTGAAGGGCGACAGCTTTTCGGCTGAAAGAAGGTTGACCCTTGCCACTAAAGGAACAACCGAACAAGGAAACGGAGGCTGTTGGCAAGCAAGTGAGGCTGGAGTATCAGGTGGAAAGGTAAATAGGAAACTGCTCGCAATCCAGCCTCAATCTAGCAATTACGAATGAAATTTTTCGAGACACTTTAGGTGATCGATACTGATACGGCTGAGCTGCTGAGAAAGCTAAATGGAGGAAAAAGCAAAGCAACCGTCCACTCCTCGCCGATGTTGTAGCGCTGGCCATTATCCAGACAGCCTCTGAGGCAGAAAGCCACTCCTCCGGTCTCCTTCTGTAATCCTCTCCTCAATCCCCATCAGCACCCTTTCCAGCAGTGCCTCTGCATCCATAGACAGGCTTCAAGCGCCAACCACATCGCACTTGTACCAGGTCTTGGCGGCGTTGTCCTCCAGCACCTCACCGGCATTGATGCGTCTCCCATCGTCCGTTAGACAGCCAGCTGTTTCGAACTTTACCGCCAGTGGCCCCTCCTTCAAAACCCCCCAATCCTCACCCACAACCTGCTCCCAGCCAATCTAGTAACCTGAACACAGCGGAACCAGTACTTGCGCTCGGGGCCATCGAAGTCCTCGCCGGCCCTGTAGGTGCGGCCGCCCATGGAGCAGTGGGTGGTGGCCAGGCGCATGTACCTGAAAACCAGTCCTCCATCTGGTTGGCAGTGTCTTGGTGAGTGGGAATTAGGCGGTGCTCAATTGCCACCACCTCATGATCCCCACAACTCTTCCCTTTGTCTCTCCACTTCAGTCCAGTGCACCTTGTCTGTGCATCTGCTCGGATTCCTCACTCATTGATAACTGACAACAGAAAGATGGTTGTATACCCCTCGGAGTCCATGATGCAGGAGCGGCCGAAGTCCCCGGTGACCTCCGTTTCGCCCTCCCGCATCCAACGACCCGTTTCAGCCACCTGGCACTCCACGGGGGTTCGCTGAAAGAGTCAGGATGTGACTTTTGAGGGTGGGGCGGTTGGGAGAGTTGAGACTTTGCCGTTGATGCATTGATAGCGGACAATGCCGACCTCCCAGCTGGCGCCGTCGGAGCGCGGCTGCTGGCTGTAGGCGTCCACTCCGCAGTCGCTGAAAAATTTATATAAAATTTGTTACTTCGCTTTATCGATATTTGTCATTCTCCCATCGTTTTCTTCCCAATGGTTTTTTATATTTTTCACTCATTGTCCCTCGATTTCCTTCCGCAAAGCCCTCAAGCCTATTCAAGCTCCCGCCTCTCTTAATTTCACAGGGGGGATGGAAGGAGGGTCTATCTGCGCAGGACATGGGCTGGGAGCTCAAACAAAGGGTCCCCCTAAAGCCTCAGGGGTGGCTCAATAAGGGGGTGGACGATCCGCGCAGTTTCTCAGGGCTCCACCCAAGCCCAGGAGGTTCCCCAAATCAAATAAGACGCAAAGGGAGCCTCATCCATTTGCCTCACCTATCATACGTGGGTCTTCCTTGAAAAGACCCCGCATGAGCTTTTGTTGGAGTCCTACAGCCTGTGCTGTAGGATTACTTGGATTGGTTCCTAGCATTAGTGCGTAGTAGATCTATTAATGCGGAAACTCAAGGATGTACTGACCTGCCCCTGTAGCGTCGAAGGTATGACTGGAAAGCTTCCAGCTCCCGATCCCACTGGCCCACAGCCGCCGGTACAGCCAACGCAACCAGCAACACACTAAGCATCATTCTTTCTAATTCTGTTGCTGCAAATACAGGCAACTTCTTTTCTTCTCACGCGCACTTTTCTACCTGCATCTTTAAACGAAAACTAAGATTCAAAAATAAAACATATCACACAATAGCTCTTACTTTCAACCTATCATTGAAATATCTGCGAAACACCTGAACACTTCAATTCAAACAATCTAGCGCTAGCGAAGAATTCCTAGAATTTCTCAATGGCGGAAGCAAAGGCATCATAAATAGGCCATCGCCGCGTGACTGTCTGAAACTGGCCCAGGCCACTAAGAGCAGAGAGCGAGCGGCCTTGAAGAAGCGCTTGGCGAGCGGAGTGAGTGGAGGGGAGGGAGCATTGATGGCTGGTTGGGGGCCTGGTGGGTGGTTGGTGGGCCGGAGTGATGGAAGGATGGAGAGTGGAGGCCGTTCGCCTCCTGCGTGACCTTTGCGTACCTGTTCCAGCAGGCGACAGATAGGCGCGCCCCTGCCAATTTGCCTATCCCGCTTTTTTCTCCGCCCCGCGCAGTGGACGATTCCCGGAGACGGGGGTTTTTACCGCCCGACCCAGATTGGAGAGGCGCTCAGGCCTTTTGAAGGCCTAGTGACAGGCAATGATGGAGAGGCCGCGGATGCGACGGACGCGTTTTTTACGGAACCCTTTAGATGAGTCAGCGGGGTTGGGCAGTCTTTTCCCGCTAAGTCAATCAGACCTTTTACGAGGTACGAGGTAATGGATTTTTAGGTCAGAAAGATTGTTTGAATAAGCTGATCACTGCATCAATTGGAGAAGCTGGGCTCAAGGGACTCCTGAAAAAAGAGCTAGTGAAGATGGGAAGACAGGAAGCATTGGAATGAACGGGATTGAAAGGCTGTGATGGTGGGAAGATTGGCAGACCCTGGTGACAGAAATTAAGCTCCAAGTTGACGCATTCGGCAGGCGCAAGCCCGTTCACCTCATGGCACACTTGGCACCTCAATTGATCATGTCTACACTTTGTTCCAGGCTCAGGACGGGTAGATATTGAAGTCTAGGGATGGGAAAGGAAATGCGACTGGGCATTGCAGGTAATCATGTTGTCCTGGTCGTCGACACCGCAGGGGATGGGCCGCGGAGGGGGCGGCGGCGGTGGGGCTTCCACTGGGGGCTCTGGCCTTGGAGCTGGGATCTCGAAAGAATCGCCGGGGAGCATGGATGGAGGGATCTCCTGAGACTCGCTGGGAAGCATGGGTGGAGATGCTTGTGGAGGCAGCTGCTGGCTTTCCGCTCCGCCCATGGGTCCGGTGAGGCAAACACTGCAAAGGGCCGACTCGAGTCAAATGCTGAGTGGAAGAGGGACAAGGATCATTTGCGGGGACTGAATGGATCGTCCTCCTCCACCTGGCGTACATCGATGCCCAGGGCTGTCTCGGAGCAGACGCAGAAGCCCAGGCACTGCACGCCGCCGCAGTCCACCGACATGCTCCATGTCGTGCCCTGCATATTTGGAATTTGGAATAATTGTATTACCTACTACTTTATTTGCTTTTAGCTAGAAAAAATTCGCGTTGCTTACCAGAACGAATGCTAGGACGAGAAGAATGGCCGTTTGCATGATAGCGGTTTAACCAGGTAAAAGTGGTGTGTAGGAGAATATGCCGGGAAAATAGAGGTTGTCATGTCTGGTGAATGGTTATGACTGTGATTGCCTTTCTTTCATTTGTAGAATTGTTAGGATCTTTGTCAACCTTTTTTTAGCAATCGGACTCGTTCAACTCGCCTTCAAAGGTTTTTAACATGAGCATAGCATAAATCTGCCATTGTAAGCGGAATGCGCTGACTGTGAATAAGACAGCTGAGCATAACGAAAAAACAAAAACATTTCTTTGTACAAGGGTTTTGTTGGGATTTCCAAAGTTTGCCCAACCCCTAAGCCAAATCATTTCGAATGCACTAGAGACTGCACTTAACCCAGTCCGCAGCCGGATATTTCTTTACCAGACCACCTGTCAGACGAAAGAGATTGATAACCTGTTGAGGCAACGATATCAAAATGACTAGCATTTTCAGCTGATTACTCTTTAACATATCTGGTACCATCGGCAGGCCAAATGTGGACTCTTTTCTCCAAAATTTAAAATTGCCTCGAGTAAAAAGTCAAGGAAATACAATTTCTACTAGTGGAATCTGCTTGGACAGTTGCATTTTGTTTTTGGCGCGCAGTTCAGTGTCTCTTTCCATGCGCGCCCAAAACAAAATGCCGATGATGCAGCAGATTCCACTAGTAGAAATTGGGCTGACACCTAGTTTCCCCTCCCATCGGATTATCCCCCCAAGAAAGTTTCCCCCCCTAATCAAAGTTTCCCCCCCCCAAGATTATCACCTATACCACACACCCTGCGCTAATGCATCCCCTAGTTTCTGTCTTGGGGCAATTTGTGTCTTGGGGGGGGGGGGAACTAGTCGTCAAAACAAGGCAATTTATGTCTTGGGGGGGAAACTAGTCGTCAAAATCCGTGGGGGGGGGGGAAAACTAGTCCTCGATTTCGACGACTAGTTCCCCCCCCCCCCCAAGACTATGTTCACCTATTTTCGCAGGGTGTGCGTGGTAGGTAAAACTTGGGGGGGGGGGGGGAAACTTTGATGGGGGGGGGGGGGTCCCCCCCTTGGTTGGCCGGTACCCCTCCATGGGGGGGGGGGATCTTTGATTAGGGGGGGGGGAAACTAGGCGTCAGCCAGAAATTGTATTTCCTTGACTTTTTACTCGAGGCAATTTTAAATTTTGGAGAAAAGAGTCCACATTTGGCCTGCCGATGGTACCAGATATTTCTTCCACTTTTAACATATTATAAAACGTATAAAAACAAATTTTATATTTTTGGTTATTTAAATAAACTTTTTTTAATAACAAAAACAAAAAGAACAAAAAGAAAACATTTGAAAATAAAAAGTACAATGCAAATATATTGGCAAATTAAAAAATTATTGGGAATCGATATTTGGAGCGGTGGGATTTGGTGGGAATCGATATTTATTAGAGCTTTACTTAAGGCCTGCCGATAATATCAGTAATTTTCTCAACTTGAAATACACAAAAATTAAAATGAATGCATGAGAAGGATATGAACCTCCTAGATTCATTCAGCGGTCCAATCGCTTACACCACTACACCACTGGTGCATATGGCTTCCTAGTTTAACTGAAAAACTAAATACATGCGGCTCAGGGACCCGGGGAAGGGGGTTGGGGGAAAAAATGAATACCTACTATCGTCCATTGAATAGATGCGGAGAAGGAGAAGAAGGAGAAGGAGTTCGGACAAATGGTTTTGAGTGATTTTCTAATGATTGCTATAAGTTTTGGGCGATTTCTCGCGAGTTTTGGACAATTTGATGATGCTCTTTCCAATGCAAAAAGAATCAGAACGATGGGATTCTTCTGTAAAGAGCAGGAGCCTTATCAATTTTAAGATCTAGCAATAACCCCGAAAACGTACACCTAGGTCGAAAAGAGGGGCTGGGCGCTGACACTCCGCTAAAGCTACGTTCGCGCCAGCCCAATTGCTCCATAACAAAGTATTCTGTCAGCGTTGCCTCTACAAGATATCTAAAACTATCAAAGTGGTAAATACGTGGATAAGGTAAAGGAAGAGCTGCTATCAATTACAAACAATATTTCTTATTCAGAAACTGGTATATCCAGCAAGCTAATCGGTCGCGAGAATTTAAACCAACTCAAACGTGCTAATCAAATTAGTATTATGCTTATCAGCTTAATTTAAATGACGCAAAATCTGTTGTGAAACTTATAAAAGTGTAAGCTGCTGATGGCCGCTTCAGCTTCATCCCAATCGCCCACTAAAATAAACTAAAATATATGCTCTAAATTCGTTTGTTACAGATTTTCACTATTCAAAATTTCACTAACAAATATTAAACATTTAAAATAAAAATTCACAATGAAACCTAACAAACAAAGACTTGTACCAAACTCCTCAATCAATTGGGGCGCGGAACAAGATTGTGCGTTTGGTATTTTTGTTTGTTTTTGTTGGTTGCCTATTGCTTCTTCCAGCATTTTGTTTTTGGTGCTTTGCCTTGCCCAAAGTCATTCGAATCAATTACCAATATGTAAATCAAAACAACCATGCTCAAGGAACAAAATGCACAGCCCATTTTGTACAGACAGGAACATTGGGTGGGGAGCTGAATAAAACAGAAGACAATAAGTCTAGGCCTGAGAGGCCGGAGAAGGAGGGTTAGAAGGTTGGGCAGAGGATGGCAGAGCTTCTTCCAGAGCTCTCGTCTTCTCCCCCAACGTCTCCAGCAGTGCTCGGGCATCCTGCAGGGCCTGTCGCAGCTCGCCCACCTCTCGACGCACCTCTGTCCTGGCAGTGCCTACCAGCTCCAACGTCCGCCGTCGCTTCTCCTCGACTGCAATCCGGAGGAGCTTAGATTGAAAAGGGAGCCTCTCTTTTTATTTTCCCTCCCCATCATCCCTTAATTTCTTCCTTAGTTTCTTTCCTCCTCCTAGAGAAAGAAGATAAGGAATAAAATAAGGGATGATGGGGAGGGAAAATAAAAAGTGGAAAAGGCATGGGTAAAAGTCGCAAATGAGGAGAAGGAGGGAGTAAAATTTAGGATACAGTCGGTTTCGTTGCCGGCTTTGACGGGGCGTCCCTGGGTGGCCTTGAGACGCTGGTAGAGGAAGGAGGAGGGCTCCACGAAGATGATCTCGTCGTAGATCTCGCTCACCACCAGCTTGTCCCCGGCCATGCAGAGGGGGTCGGCCTGGAAGAGCTTCAGGATGTGGAAGGCTTGCACCGGCTTCTCGTTCGGGTCCACGAAGTAGATCTTTATCTGCACCTGCAAATCATAGGTACATCGTTATTTGATCGGTTAAAAGCTGGAGCTATCGAAAAGAAGTCTGAAAATAATTGAAAATTATTTTAGCATGTTTTTGGTTTTTTTAAAAATTTTTGTTTAGTTTCGCTTATAAAAATACTAGGGTGATATAGGAAGAACCTCAAACTCGCCCCAACCAGTCTCCTGAACTTCGTAGGGCGGGCTCTCCACCACCCGCGTCTGGTTGGCGTAGGAGTCGTGCAGTTTGAAGCTCACCTACAGACTCACTACTCTTCCAAGCTCACAAAAACCTCTTCCTCAACTAAACCTTGCGAATCCATCGCTGAGCCTCCTCGTTGTGGTAGGGTCTGAGAAAGAGCGTCCAGGCATGCGTGTGCCCATTCTCCAGCTTTTTCTGCAGGTACTGAGCCGTGTTCCCGTAGACAATAGGTTTCACCACCTAAGCAGGGAGCTCATAAATTTCATTTGGCATTGGCTCTGAGTGATATTTGGAATTTGGTTGGCACCTGAACCCCTTTCAATCGGCCGTAGGCATCCACAACCACTGGCTCCTTGCCCGCTTCAGATGAGCTGGCCTCGTTTTTGCTTTGTTCCATTGCATCAACCTTGACTGTAGAGGTTTACGAATGCTTGTCAGCATTGGCGGAGCAGGAATGTAGTTCGTTGTGCCTCAGTTTTGGAGAAGGCTGAGATGAGATAGCAGAGAGATTTATTTGCACGGGTTATGGTCAGGTCGAAAAAGAAGGCTAGATATTTCTGGCACTAGAAATCTTGACAAGCCTGACACATTTGACACAAGCTAAAATCGGGCAAAACACTAGAATTCTAATGTCTTTCAGAAATAATTAAAAAGAATTCCCTGGCGTCGCTTCGCAACTGATTGTGAAAAAGCTTGGAGCTTTGGCAAGGACAAAACTAGAGAAATCACTCCTTGAGCAGCATGGGAGCGGTGATCTGATCACGGATGTTCTTGCCTGCCACGATCTCTACCAACTTTAGCGCAAACTCAAACGCTGTCCCCGGTCCCCTGCTCGTCACCAAACGCCCTCAAGTAATATTCCTTGCATCATTCGTCTCTAACTTTCATCTTTTCAAAACTCTTCAAATTCAGCTTCAAGTGATTGCAAAGTTTATATTTTCTTTTCAAAGTTTCAAATGCAAACTACTTTGAAAAGAAAATATACACTTGGCAATCACATGAAGCTGAATTTGAAGAGTATTGAAGTGATGAAAGTTCCCCACTTCAAAAGAATCAATGCAATTATCATAGCTCTATGGTGCCTGTAAGAAAGGAACCGTCTACACAGACGCGGTCCTCGGAGTAAGAGTAGCCGGCCTTGACGAGCTCCTCCTTGACGCAAGGATGGGAGGTGAGATGGGCGCCGGAGGCTATGCCGTGGGCTGCCAGAGCCACTGGCGCCGCACATATTGCACCGATCACCACGCCTTCCACCTTCTCCACCTAGTGACATCGTTTCATTGCTCATCCTTTTCATACTCTCTACTCCGATATGAAGGCAGCACTATTCACCCGTAATGATTTACGTTTTGAGACTTTGATTCCACGGTTGGGCATGGGTAAAATATTTTATATATCTGATTGGTTGGTTCTTCCTTACGACATAGCCTCTTCAACCGGTGTAGGTGGGAATGCAGAAAAAAAGCTGGAACTTTCTTGAGTATATCCCCGGCCAGAGGGGAGGCAGCCACAGCCCGTGCTCCGCCCATCCCACCCGGGATCACTACGGCGTTGAAGAAGCCTGCAGACAGCCACAGTTTTCTCCTCCCAATATCCTTCCACGGCTCTGATACGAAATGGTTGGGAAACAACTAGGGAAGCTAGCCGTAGGCCAGGGGTAGGGAATCGAAAATGGTGGCTTTGACGGCGGCGAGGTCCTGGTCTGGTGTAATGACCACGCCACGGCTGCACTTCACGCTCTGCGCCCCACCTAGACCACCAACAGTCACCTGCAACAGATCTCATTTATTGTCCAGTCTCTACTCGGAAAGGGCTTGCAAAGATAGATGGCACCTTTCTGACCTGCTTCATGCGTGCTAGTTCAGCTATTGCATAGGCTGCGTTGGAGGAAAGGGGTTCTGAAGATAGCGATATTGGTGACAAAGTTGTACCTGCTCAGTGGCCATACCAGCTATCGTCACCTAAGAAGTTTCCTGCTGAACCACAGTCACGCTAAATATTAAAAATTAAAAATTATGAATATTTTTGGACGCTGATAAAGTCATAAAATTCGTTAAATTTGGGGCAAAGAACTTTTGAATTTGGAAGTATTTGAGAAATATTTGCAAAAGTTTCCTTTTAATCCAAAACTCAGAAATATTTTTAAAATCTAATTTAAAAAGCACCTGTATGCCTCAAATCCCTCTTTTCCTTGCAAGCTACACTGAAAGTTTTAATTTTGAGGAAGAACTCTATGAGCCAACCTCAATCTCAGCCCTTCGCAGGACGTCAATGGCGATGACAGCCTCCATCTCCTCCGCTCCCTCAGCTAGCAGCACTAGAGCTCTTTTGGAAGCCATTTCTTTCTCACTCTGCCCAACAAACCTCTTTGCATCATATCCACGTACTGTAAAGGGTTGAATGAATGATTCTCTGGGTCGTCAGCAAGCAAGCTGTTCAAGGATCAGAGCACGGGTACAACTTTTACTTCGCAACATCCAAGGTGCTGACAATTTGGCGAAATTTTAAGCCTAACTACTAATGCCAATTATCTCACAAAAGCTGACCAGGCTAGCAACAGTCGAAGGGTGTCCTGTAATGGCAGCATGTAAATAGAAGTAGGGAGGTACACAAAGACAATTTACCAGATGAACTCCTCTCACCGGCTACACTCCTATATCCGCCTATACACTAAAGAGCCAGCCGCTTTGAAGGCGACCTTTTGAGGTGACCTTTTGAGCAAGGGGACAAGAAGGGGGCATTTCGTAAATGGCCTAGAGTCCCTTCACGGGCTCTGTGCCCAGTACGAGGCGGTAGTAGGCGGAGTTCATCTGCTCCAGGATGATGAAGGTGAGCACGGTGTGCGGACCGAGACGGAAGTAGTAGGGCAGGAAGCCTGAGCAGGTCAGTTGGAAGGTCAGAACTGAGCAGAGAGGAGCAGAAAGTTGCGAACCGCGCCAGAGGGCAAAGAAGCCTTCCGTCTTGACCACGCGCTGCCAGACGTGCAGAGCGCTGCGGTACTCTGGCTTCCCGTCCACGTACTTCATGTTCTGTATTCTGCAAGCGCCAGCAATTTGAGCATAGAGAATAACATTTTAATTTCTATAATTATATTAAATTATTAATTAATTAATTATTTATTAATTATTAAAAATTATATTAAATTATATTTTAAATTTAATTTAATTGTAATCATAGATAATTTAATTTTATTCTCTATGATTTGAGCCACAGGTCTCATAGATGGCCGTTTCTTGAAGAGGAGAAATAGAAGAAAATCTCAAGAACCTGGTCTTGGCCATGTCAACGGGCATGGAAGCGACGGTGGTGGCAAAGCCGGATATCATAGACGCCACAAAGTGCAGGCCGATCCCCTCATGGAAGTAGCCGGTGCTCAACATTCCTTGCTTGGCCTGTCATCACCTATCTCTCTCAATCTGCCCAAAGAAGTTAGGCAAGCAACCTGGGAGTAGGTAGCCAGCTGAGCTGCATTCACCACCATCGCTCTCATCACCGTCGGTCCACAGCCCTTTAAACCCCACCAATCCAATCCATAGAGGCCATCTAGAGGCCAGAAGAGTACCCTCCAAAGGCTGAAGACGCCCTCCTCCTTGATGACGCGGAAGAGGGCGTCGAAGACGTTCTTGTAGTTGCGTCGCTCCGCCGGCGGCAGACGTCCATCGGAAGTCATCCGAATCAGTGCCAGATCCGCCGGCGTACCCACGAAGGCACCCACACAGCCCGCCGCCATCCCGATCCCCGCCTTCTTGAAGAAGTTGGGGCTCGCATCCCCGCTGCAAAACTGGCCAACTTTAGTCCATCCACCGGAACAACTCGTTCCCGTGTCCAATTTGTGCGGCACCAGGTGTGCGGCTGTTTACAACTGGGCATAAACATAGTGCTGGTCTTTGCGTACGGTTCTAACCAACTGGGCCTTTCAGGCTAGAGGAGAGAGGAAATGAGGAAAAGGGGGCCCCAGAACAGCTGGCGGGCAATTCAGGTGCGGTTGGGATGTTTAAGGTGGGGCACCTGGAGAACTTCTCAAAGAGCCAGGTGTAGATGCCGAGTCGGGTGGTGGTGTAGGTGGCCTGTCTCAGAAGACCCGCAGAAAGGCCATTGTACAAGGCCATCGGACCCTCTGCCTTGACGACGGAGAAGAGGACGGAGACGGTGGAGCGGGGCTTCCCGCCCTTCTCCCCCATCATCTGCATCCGATTTTTCACCAGGTCCAAAGGCTGCACGAAGAAGGTCGCTCCCATCCTCAAAGGATGGTCGGTTTGGTGGTTTGGTTCGTTTTTCTGGGGAAGAGGATGAAGATGAACCCCGCGGAACCGCCGAAGAGGAATTTGACGCCGTTGGGGATTTTGGCCACCACCTCTGTGCTCGGTTTTTTGGCATCCTTTTCGCCCATACTGGCTGCGTGTATGCAACAAGGAGTGATCGTCCTACAATGTTCTCGAATATTTACGACGAATAAACAAGGAGGGTGGAAATATGTAAGTTTCAATCGGCTTAAAACTTGAGCATTTAGAAACCTACTTGATATTTTGGCATTTTGAACGAAACACAATTCTTCGTGCATGAAAAATAATCAAGCCTTTATGTACGCGAAAAAAAGAGAAAAGTCCGTAAAAAAGAAAAGCTGCACTATTTTTGCGAAAAACTGAAGGCATACAGTGGTATATCTGGGTTTACACAACTCAACCAAACACTGCTTGACTTCACTGTCGACTTGGTGCGATGAAAAGATAGAATAATAAGGCTAGGTTAGGCTAGGCTAAGCGAAGGTATGTCTAATGGCCAGACTTCTTGGGGCAGCCTGGGTGAAGGGGCAGGCGAGATGGCCTTTTTATTTTAAGCTCGGCTTCTAGGGGCTCCCCGGGGCTGCCTGTCTTGCTTGACCCCGAGCCCACTTGGATGCGCAGGTCTCTGGCCTCTTTTCGCAAGCCACTCTCCCTTGCCTACCAGCCTCTTGCGCTTTCATTCACTCTCATTTCTACCTTCTATCAATATGGCCTGGCGCGGTAGCATCCAGCTGGACGATGGCACCTCTCCGGTTTGTCTCTTTCCTTTCTCCTCTTTCAAGACCTATAGGCTAAAAAGTCTTCCATCTTCATCGATTGGCTAAATGCTCCTCTCGTTGACTATCGGCTAAAAGGTCTTCAATCTTCAGCAATTGCCTAAATGCTCCTTTTGTTGGCTATTGGCTAAAAATTTGTCAATCTTCATCGATTGACTCAATGCTCCTCTCGTTGGCTATTGGTCTTCAATCTTTCAGGTTGGCGGGGGCTCGGAAGAAATCACAGCCCTGTCCGGCCCCGGAGACCTGAGCGGGAGCAACAACGGGGCCCCCAAGCCCCCCGCCGCCTACGTGATCGTCGCTGAACGAGAGGGCGGGAACTCCGTGGAGCTGCCGCTGGAACCCGACTCCTCACTCCTCATCCACACTCTCCAGATCGAGTTCACGGGCGCCCTGGGCATCAAGTTCCGGTTCCCAATCATCTTTCCAGAGCCAGGAGGGATTGGAAATAGGGGATTGGGTGCAGGAACCCGGCCACAGGGGTGTTTCGAGTGATAGCACCCACGGGCGACAAGCTGTTCCCGCCCGCCGGCGGTTGGGCGGACTGCCACTACATCGCCTGCGTGCCTAAGGTTCCGCCTCTCATCCTCTTCAGCCTTTCCTTTTGAAAGATGATGGTCTGAAGGGTATGGAGGAGCGACCCTGGGTCAAGGAGGCCCTGGGGGACATGGCCCCGCCGCCTTCCAAGGCCGCACGCTTCAGCGCGGGGCCGGGCTGGAGCGGCGGGGTGGAGCGGGCGGACACCAACTTTGCCCCCCTGGGCGCTCGCGGGATCACCGGGCTGGTAGGGGGCGAGAAACCGGGCACTCCCAGTCCCATCACCGGCAATATCGTACTCTATCTTCCATTCTCTATTGATCCAGAGGCTGAAAATGAGGATTGGTTTCCAGATCGACCCGTCCACGGGGCGAGCCGCCTACTCCCACTGCGAGCTCTGCAACACCTAGTTTGCCATCTGACGCTGCCTAGACTGTCGCTGCTAAGCTAGCTAATTTGGCAGCCTGAACTCGCCCGAGCAGCACGCGGCCCACTTCAGCGGCAAGAAGCATCGAGAGCGGGAGGCGGGCGGGGGAAGAGGGCGGGGGCGGGGCGGCGGCGGATTCCCCTTTAGAGGCGGGCCGCGAGGAGGAGGTGGAGGTGGACCGCCGCCGCGAGGACGAGGTTGCCTCTTCATCAATTCAAGAGGGTTGATTGGAGAGGGGAGGAGATTGGAGGTGGAATGGGGATGGGCTTCCGAGGCCGTGGTAGAGGTGGAGGGCCTCCTCGTGGAGGGCCTCCCGGACCCCCGTCCTACGCCAACCCACAGGGCCTTCAGGGCCCTGCCTACACAGAGTTTTAGGCCATCATTCCGTTAGTTGCTTGGTTAGTTCAGAGCGGGTGTCATTTTTAAAAAAAGTTTAAAAAAATTGTGTTTACCAAAAATTTATATTGTTCTCGGTTCTTTGCTCAAAAGGGCACAATAAATACTGCTTATTCCGATTTTGAATAAATGGTATTCATTGTGGCTTTTTGATCAAAGAACTAAATAATTTTCACGCGTTAAATTGGAGCAATTTTAAGGTTTTCCTAACGTCAGAAAAAATTGACAGTCTATATGACCAGCATGCATGCAACAGCATATCGTTTGATAAAATATTGCTGCTAAAAATACATAAAAAAATATAGAAATTTTATTATAAAAGAAAATGGAAAGGTAATGTTTTGTAGTTGCAAATGCTGGTGGAAGCGATATAATTGGAAGCGCAATTATATCCAGCTATCACACCAGCGCCATTGCTAACTGAAACTGACACTCTCCTTTTTTACTCTATGTCAGTTTCCTATTCACGGCTTTTCATCTTTTTACGACCTGTAAAAATAGGCCTGGCTTTCGGTTTAGAAATCCTTTTCGATGGGTCCAGTCAAGCTATTCCTGCTGTTGCGCATTGAAGAACATTGCTGCAATGTTCTTTCGGCGTCCTATTATTGCTAATTTCTATTTTACTACGCCGTTTTAACATTTGCCAATTTTCACCGCATACTGTCCATACTTGCTTTTATTGCCAATAAACATCCTTTCAACGCCTTCCTCATCATTCTGCCGCACCCACTTGCTACCCAGTGAACAATCCAAACATTACACACAATTCAAGCTAGACAAATATGACAGAAAAACCACCAAATATATCCAGAATGACAGTCTCAGAAGAAGGCTCACTGTCCCTCAATCTGGTGGGCGATGAGAGGCCGCCTAAATCCAAGAAGACCCCGAAACGCTCCCCGTTCCAGCTACGCAGTCGCGGCAATGTTCCCACCCCACCCAGTCTGCCCAAGAGCACTCGCAAGCCGCGTCGCACTCCCAAGCCACCACCAGCTTCTCTCACTCCTTCCAAGGTCCTCTGTCTCTCTCACTGGCAGCCCAAACCAATGGACAGGCTGCTCATAGGCTGAGAAAGGGCTGAAGCGAAGCGCCGGAGCCCTCTTCGAGGAGGACGAGGCCATGGAGCTGGGCGAGGGGGAGGAGTTGATGCCTGGCGACGAGTTCCAGCTGCCCGAGGACGAGGATGATGATGAGGAGGACGAGGAGGAGGAGGTTGGAGACGAGCTGCCCATCGAGAAGCAGAGTCGCAAGCTCATCCAGAAGAGGCGGATGGAAGAGTTGGAGTTGGAGCTGGGCGTGTCGGAGAGGAACTGATGAGGGGTTGACAGGGAGGAGGAGGCGGCAGAGGCAGCAGAGGCGGGCCAGAAGGACGCCCTCTTTCGGCTGGAGGAGGAGGAGGGACAGAATGCGAATCTGGTAGACTTCGCCGCCCTCAAGGCCCGCATCGCGGACATCTGCCAGGTCCTCGGCAACTTTGCCAAGCGGCGGGAGGCGGGGAGGTCAGCTTTGGACTTTTTGGTCTTTCAACATTAGGAGGCTCAACTTCGTGCAGGTCCCGAGTGGAGTACATGAACGCTCTGACGAGGGACCTGTGCAGCTACTTCGGCTACAACGAGTACCTGATGACCAAGATCCTGGACCTCTTCCCCCTCTCTGAGGTTCACTTGGACAGGAGGGGGCATCAAATGCGATTGAAAATGAAATATATTGAACTGGCTTGAGGTGCTGGAGTTCCTGGAGGCCAACGAGGTCGAACGTCCAGTCGTAATCCGCACAAATACGCTGAAAACACGTCGTCGTCTCCTGGCGGAAGCCCTGATCAACCGCGGCGTGAACGTGGACCCGGTGGGCGCCTGGTCCAAGGTCGGCCTCACCGTCTTCGACTCCGCCGTTCCCATCGGTGTGTGCGCTCTTCACCCACCCTCAGCCCAAATGGCACATCCCTACAGGAGCCACTCCGGAGTACCTGGCGGGGCACTACATGCTGCAGGGCGCCTCCTCCTTCATCCCCTGCATGGCGCTGGCTCCGAGGGAGGGCGAGAAGGTCCTGGACATGTGCGCCGCGCCGGGTGGGAAGACTGCCTACATTGCTGCCCTCATGAAGGTGCCCAGTGCCTCCAATCTGTCCTCTCTCGAATGGCTCTCAATCGGCAGAATACGGGAACGATCTTCGCCAACGACGCCAGTTGGGAGCGCTGTCGGGCTGTTATAGGGAATCTGCATCGTCTGGGTGTTCATAATGCCATCCTCAGCTGTCAGGATGCACTCAGCCTGCCCAAGGTGGGAATGTCGGCCGTCATTTTACCCAGCTACCTTTAACTCCTATTTCTGCAAATACTCCTCTCCAGTTTTCTAGATTATAAGTGATGCTGATCTATTTGTCCTCGCTTTGAGGATGACCATTAAGAGAAAAAGAAAGAAATACTCCAGGCCCATGTGCACAATGTGGACCGGGTGCTGCTGGACGCCCCTTGCTCAGGGACCGGCGTGGCCGCCAAGGACCCTACCGTCAAACTGCGCCGCGACAGTCAGGATGTCCAACGATGTCACACCACTCAGGCATATTCCTTTCGACCCTATTGGGGCTTTTTGGAAGTAAGCATATCTTTCAGCGACGTCTCCTGCTGGCAGCCATCGACGCCTGCAACGCGGACTCAGGGAGCGGCGGCTACGTGGTCTACTCCACCTGCTCCGTGCTGGTGGAGGAGAACGAGGCCGTCGTCAACTTCGCCCTCCGCAAGCGCCACGTCAAGCTGGTGCCCATCGACCTGCCCATCGGAGCGCCGGGCTTCCACAAGTGACAACCTTTATGTGGTCCTCAGCTATGCCCTAAGCAACTCGCCTTTTGTCCTTTGAGGTACCGCGAGTACCGCTTCCATCCCAGCCTCAGCCTCTGCCGGCGCTACTATCCGCACCTGCACAACATGGACGGCTTCTTCGTGGCCAAGCTCAAGAAGCTCTCCAACGAAATACCACAGGAGGGTACGAAAACCTCCTAGCCTGCCTATTTTGAGGGTCTATGAGATGGATTAATCCAGAGCATGTGGAAGCTGTGGGCGGCCCACCAGCGAAACAGAAGCGCAACTCCACCGAAGTCAGCCTCGATTTGACCCGACCAGCCCAGCCCTATCAGCCGGAGAAGAAAAAGAAGAAGAAACTGAAGCCCAAGGCGACTGAAGAAACTGAGCAATCGACTCCAGCTGAGGCGAAGGAGGCCAAGGTTTGCCTGTGCTTTGGTCTTGTGTGGTTTTGATGGCTGTGGGCTTTCTTTTGAAGGGAGCCAAGAAGGCGGAGAAGAAGATGCGGAAGAGCAAGTTCTGGAAAGGCCTGGCCAAGAAGGGCGTCACTCGCAAACTCGCAAAAAAACTGAAGAAGAAGAAGCAAATCGAGACAAAGCCGGAATGATTGCTGCTGTTTTGTTGGGGAGATGAGGAAGAGTATCGCGTGAAAAAAGCAGAAAATATACCAAATCTAGATTAGCCCGAAGCAAGACATCAAATTAGCCAGCATAGCAACCAAAGGGCATGACCAAGGGCCATCAACATCATAAAGCATCATCTACCTTCGGCCATTTCGATTAGCGGCGCAGACTTTGAAAAAGACCAGGCGCATGGATTTCTTGAAGTATATGATATGACTAATGCATTGAAGTAGAGAGAATCCGCTTTGCTTCCATAGAATAGGCCGCTCAATAAGAATCTTTATGCTGAGCTCTCTTTTGGGCCAACTGAACAATCTACTCCTTTGAAGTCGATTCCCCCCGGGTCAGCAGAGCAATCAATATTTTCTAAACGTTGTGCTCCTCTGCCGTGCTTTCTGGCGTCAAATTACATTAGAGGCGAATGCCATGCTTTTAGTGCTGATGTCCTATTCACATTTTCGGCAAAATTGACCACTAAAACCAAAATTTCATCAGTAACAAATATTGCAAGTTTATGAATTAAGAGTTGAAAACAGACGTCTCAAACTACGACAGCAATGAATAAGTTGGGTCTATTCTGGCTTCCACTGACGTTGGCGGCCGTCCTGCCGTCAGCTATCCAGCCCGACCATTGCGTCTGGCACATTGTTTGTGTCTTATTCTTCTCTCTAGTCGAAAACGACGCTTTTCTCAGACAACACAGTTAGAGTTTGCCTTTAATTGCAGCTAAATCTCTCAAAAAATTTTGTTTTGAAAATTCGCTCATAAATTTAAACAATTATTATCCCCAGAAAGCACTAATCAAATGCTGCTATGGCTTTCTGAAGGGACTTTGGCTGCAGTTGACGGGAAAAGCGAGCTCAGAGGAAGCAGCAGCCTGCCAAGCTCTGCCAGGCCTATTCCTGGCCGCCTTCGACATGGGCAAGTTGCTGGCCAGCAATGGCTTCCGCCTCCAGCGCCCCGGCATCCCTGCCCTCCTCTGCATCCAGGCCAAGGTAGGTCAGTTTCTCTATTCAGGATAAGAAGGAGGGAGGTTAAGATGGCTGGGGAGGCGGGAGAGGAGGAGTGCGAGGGGCCGGACTTGCAGGAGCAGCTGGCCGCAGCCGTCTTCATTGGCAGTATCGCCGTCTTCCCCAACTGATTCTTTCTTAAGATCCTAGCGATGGCCCACTGAGCGACCTTTTGAACAGAATAAGGCTAGAACTGCTGTGAAAAGTTTGTGAATAAAGCGGCAAGCTAAAATGAAGCCTCTTTTCTTCCAAAAATCGTAGGTCGCATATACATAAAGAAAATAGAGCAGAATTCAGTGTCACTGCAACACATCAAAATATAAATTACATTGGGAATTTTTTGTATCGGACTCCAATTCATGTGACGTCATGTGATGATTTCGTTGAAGCATGTACACAATTTTTGAAGAGTCGATTTCGTTATATCCATTTATTTACTTCTTCTTGTTCTATTTATTGAGCTGAAAAGGTTTTAAAAATTCGAAAAATATCTGCTCTCAAAAATTAAATGGTTTATATTTTTCCCCAGTTGCAAAATAAATCAATTTCGTACGAGCAAACGGTGGCCTGCGGAATCGGAAAATGCTGCCGATCGTTAGTCTGTTAAAAAATGTAATCATTGATGTTCGCCACCAATAAAGCGAAAAGCCAAGCGTTTAATAAGCGTTTGATAAGCCAAGCTACAACCGCCAGTCTAGAATCGCAATCCGCACACATGACCTATCTTTTTATTTTGCCTCATGTTTTCTGAAAGCAAAAGGGCAATGCTTCAGCGGGAATAAAATTATTGACACCGACAATTTTCATTTGGCTCAAAAAGCTATCGGTTTTTGCTGACTAAAGGCTGTATTGTTTTGAAAAGAGCTCTGCAAAATATTTTGCGCGAGGCGCACAAAAGGTGCTGGAAACCCTTGCCTTTCGACGTCTGAACCTATTACATCTACTTCTATGCCACATCCAACCTTTAAACCATAAAACTCAAGAAATTGAAGGACTAATAAATGGGGCAGGGCGAGTCCGTCATTTCGACTGGCCTGGAGCATGGCTGTGGCGACGCGGGTCCGCAGAGACTGCAGCGCCTCCGCTCCGTCCTTGCCGCTGTGGCCCGTCGCAAGTTCCTCGCCGCCCTGGCCAGTGTGGAGCCCCGCCTCCTCCCTCTCTTCGCCCACCTCCTCGGCATCCAGCAGCTGAGCCTCTTCTGCTCAGCCATCCCGGACAACCGCCACTTCCCAGCCTTCCGCCTGCCCTTCTACCGCTCCCGTCTGCCCCGTCGCGCCCGCCCTCCTCTGCCCTTCCAACGCCTGCGTCTGGAGCCAGAGACCTGCAATCGAGCTGCAGCCTCTGCTATCCTTCAGCTGCCCGGTCAGGCCCAGGCCCTGCGCAGCTTCTCCTTCGACCACCTTCCCACCAGACGTCTGGCCCTGCCCAACCTCACCAACCTCAATCTCTCCTCCAGCAGCCTCCTCAACGAGTTCGCCAACAAGTCCAAGCTGAAAGATCTGCTGGCCGCCGCGCACTGGCCTAGCCTGGCCACTCTCAGCCTCACCTTTATGTATTCCGAGCTCTGGGACAGCCTGCCGCAGTCCCTTGTCACCCTTCGCATCCTTGCCCTTAGTCCATCTAAAGACAAGTACAGCCGCCTCCGTGGCCTGCTCTACTTCGGCACCCAGGCCAAGCCCCACATCACCTCCTTCACCGCCCACAATGCCTACCTCCAGCCACAGCTAGGCAGTGAGCTGCCCACTCTCCTCCCCTCACTTCGCCAGCTCCACCTCGGGCACCTCATCAACCACTGCCCGCCCCTCCCGCCCTCCCTCCGTCGTCTCAGCATCCAGCACATCTGTCTGGTCCCCAGCTCCCACCTCCACCTCCCCAGCGGTCTGGAGGAGCTCCACCTGGGCTCCTGCCCCCACCCCTACTACGCCTCGCTCGCCCCTCGCCTCCCCCAGCAACAGCTCCTGCATCTACGCCATCTCCAACTCGCCTTCGCCCAGGGCCTGCCGCCGGTGGACATCGCCCGCTTCGCGCCCAACCTCCGCTCCCTCGACCTGCACTCCAGCCAGCACCTCGCCCTGCCGCAGACCATCACCAGCCTCCGCCTAAGAGGTTCTCAGGACGCCCAGGGGCAGGAGGACGCCCAGCAGTCCTCTGTCCTCTACCGCGCACCGCAACTCAGCCAGCTGGACTACGCCCCGAGGGGCCTGGCCCATCTCGTCCTGCCCGTCGCCAGTCTGGCCGCCTGTCCCCAGCGCCACCTCCTCCACTGGCTCCCGCCCGGTCTGCAGAGGCTGGAGCTGCGTTTGGAGGCGGATCCACCGCCCGACCTCGCCTACCTGCCCGCCTTGGCCGCTCAGCTGCTCCTGCGCCCTAGTCCGCCCCGCCTCAGTTTGGAGTATCCGGGAGAGCAGGAGCCTCCGGCACCGGATGAGCTGGTGGCGGCTGCTGCTGCTGCGGCCCTCAGCCCTGAGCATGCCCGGCTGGTGCTGCGCGCCAAGGCTGAGCTCTTCTACCTCCCTTCTCTCAAGGTTCTCGCTTATTCCCATGTGCTAGTTACGGTTCCATGAATTGCATTTTGAAGGTTGGGGTGGAGAAGTGTTGCTACGTTTTTACTCGTTGAGGGCTCGATTTTTGGCGGCATGGCCTTTGTTATCAGATCACTTATTAAATGCAGTTCATTTGTGTTGAGATTGTGATCCAAGTGACCGACAAATCGATAGCGGGTAGGATGAATTGGTACAGAATTTGCTATAAAGAATATCAACAGTATAATTCAGTCCAACAAACGAAAAGGCCCTTACTGAAGACGTGAAAACCAAAAGTTATAAATATGTTTCAAAGGAAAAATACTTCTAAGAAAAATCTAAATCATTCTAAGAAATGAGCATCGATTATTTTTAAATGTTGTCAGCATCTCGAATATTGACGACAAATATTTCGAAAAAAGGATCTTTGTTAATCGTATGCTGGCATTGATTGTTTAAATAGAAATAAAGTTCATAAATAAATTTTGTCGAAGGCCGAAGATTGAAAGAAACCAAAAGTCGGCTCACTGTTCAGCGTGAGAAAAATAAATGCAGGAAGTTACTTTAACTTTACATCTTAAAGCAACTAGTTTTTAATGGCCTTGCTGTTTTCGGTAATGATAAATAGCTCTTGAAGAAAAGTGATGGATTTACCTACTTCCATAGTTTCATATTATAAGGGGACAGAGCTGGGCCTTAATCATAGGGAAGGTGGTATATGTCACTTTACTTCAAGCGCTATTTCTCGCCACAGGAAACAGCTAGACCATTTAAAATTTATCCACAGGTTAATGACCCCTAAATCTAATGTGTTAAATTTCTAGCTCAAAAGCTTTTGGTGAGCCTGAGAAATGATGCCGCAAACTTGGCCAAAACATTTTTGTTAGCGAGTAACCATTTTGATTTTTGAGTGACTTTGGATTTGAGTGTTAATGCATTTTCCATCATTGCCTATTTCCTTTTCTTGTGCATTGTTTTATTGACAAAATGCGCTGAGGAATTGAAACATACAGTCAAAGCGTTCGAGCCTAATGAAACCGCTGAGCAAAGGACGAGTTATGGCTGCAAATGGTAGTGATACGCGTCTATTTCACCGCATCACTAATCACTTGGAGCTAAAACTGCGATCCATTATTATACCAATCCGCGCAGAAAGATAGTGCAGCTTTCATCTAGCCAGGTGGCTGTGATACAGCACCAAACATTCGCTGAATCGCCAGACATCTGACCAGATGAAAACCCAAACTGATTGTTCAGCAGCTGCAAGAAGGCAAGCTACGCATAAACACCCGGTGACAGACTCCAGGCCATTTCTGTCCTACCGAGGTCTTTATACCCAGCCTGCCAGTCTTCTCCGAATCCGGTCCCAGTCGCAATCTCAGCCCGAGGATTCAGGCCTAGGAGTGCCAAAGAGCCCCTAGCTGTCGTCTTTGGCAACCCCGGGACCCGAATCCTCAGGCTGAGAGACTGAAGAGCTGAGCATCACCAGCCAGCTGAGTGTTACTCTAGTCATGACGCCGCCCATTGGTGGCTGGTTGCCGCATGACTGAGAGAAAGACCCAGAGGGCGGACGGCTCCGTCTCTCTCGATGTGCAATGGATTGCAGCGCATTGCACAATCGGCATAGCCTGGCTGAATGCTGCCGGTGGAGTTGAAGGTGGAGACGGTGGAGGTGAAGATGAGGACGATGGCGGCGAGGAGAGGAGGAGATGGCTGGAGGTGATCATTTTTGGTACTCTGGGTTTGAGGGGGCAGTATTTATGGAAGACTGATGGGGGTATACAGTCGGTGTAAGCACTGCTGGATTTGATGCCCTGAGGGGAGGGTAAAGATTGTTATCGATTTGAAACTCAAGCTGGGAAGTCCTTGACTGAAGCTAGTATCTTGGCGTTGCTAAATTGATCCACTCCTAATGAATGCTCCGGCCAATTGCCAGAGCGAGTTTGCAAGTTCAATTGCTTCTGATCCTGCCTTTTATTTATTCGCTTTTCTTGATTTATGGTTAAAAACCTAATATCCTATTGTTTTAAAAATGTGAACAAAACCCTTGTTATTGTGTTTAGCTGGGAATATCTTGTTGACCGGGCGGCTAAAAATACAGAGCTAGTGTTGTTGTATTTTTTTCGACTGCAAAAATTCCGTGCCACTCTATACGTTAAAATGGTAAAATGGTTGGTGTATAGCGGATTTTAGCTTCTACAAGATTAGCAAGATTACAGAGTTGTCTGAAGCGTTGTTAATTGCTAAAATCGTGCTCAAGATTGATAGAAAATGAAGGCCCAAAACGTTATCCAAAAACTTCCGCCTACGTTTTAGGGCATGAAGAAATTTAGAATAAGCATAAAAATTTTCCAATCCGTTAAAACCTTCCGTTCCAGCCTTCCATTAAAACCTCTTGGAAAAAGCGCACACTTCTCTTTTCAATTACCCGCACCCCTGCAATTACTTGCAGTCGCTGATAAAGGGTTCCATCTGCAGTTGCAAATGGCCAGTTTGATGCAGTCAATTGGAACAAATGGGAGTTGATGGGAGCAGTTAAAGTGTACCCTGCGACAGGGGTGGAATGGGGTCGGGGCGCAAGCGCGTTCCCTTTGTACCCCTCCAGACACCAATCCTTCGCCCCTCTCAGCCCAGGATCCCGCCCACCACACTGCCCTGCTTTACACCTTCCGCCATAACCCAGGCGTCACTCCCATTCCCACCCCTCAACTGAACCCTCCCCCATTCTACTGCCAGAGCTCAGCCACCGTCCGCTACACACTGCCCCACCCCCTCCAACTACCAACCACCCCTTGGCAACTGCATACGCTTGACCCAGAGGGGTTTGAGTGACATTGCGGGGGCCTGTACCCACAGCGCCGACAGGGACAACGAAAAAGTTGCAATTCCAGCCGTGAAAAAGAGGCCACACCTTCTTCCACCATCCCTCATCAGATGCCTGTCACTCCCTCACCAATCCTCCCACTTCCCCACCCCAGCCACCCCGATGGCTTTGCACTCCCACTCACTCCATCCCCGGGTTCCATTTACACTCCCCGCCACGACGCCTTTAAGAGACCCTCGCCAAGGAACCCTGGCCCATCATTGACCCTGCCCAAAGGAGCCCGCGCTTCTTTTTCCCCTCCTCATTACCTTTCTCTTCGCCTACTCTAGAGCCCTGCCTAACCACTTATCACCCGCCCTCCTAACCAGCCTTCATACCTTGCGTCTGCGGCAATAAGTACTTCAACAGGTCTTGCTCGGCCAAATTCGCGGCCAATTCCCTCCTCCCCCTGGCGTAGGCTGTCAAATTTCTCGCCCATCAGATCTGGCCCCTACCCGTTTCGCCTCCACTTTTTCCCCGCCCAGTCCCCGATTAGAGGCCCGGAAGTGGTGAAGGGTGAGGTGACTGAGGTCTAATCGCCCGATCATCCACAGAGGACAGGGCGAAGATTTAGCGAGAGACAGCGATAGGAATGGGCTCCTGGAGCAGCAGTGTGGGCGCCAGCTCCGCTCTGGCATCGACGCTGAGCGGACTGGCCCTTCTGGCCGCCCTCGTCTTCGTCCCCGCCATCCTCACCTCCGTCAACGATCTGTGGCGAGAGTTGGACGCTGAAATGGCCGCCTTTAGGGTCCGCCTTGCTCTATCTCCTTTTCTTCTCGCTCATTTCGCCAATCCATCCAGCAGCATCATTTAGTCCTTGCTCAATTGCACCTAGAACCACCCAATGGCCTTTTGCAAAAGTGAGGCAATGTTTGCAGCAACTGTCGGAAGATCTCTGGCGCGACATGATGACCCTGTCCAGCCACGAATCCCGTCGCCTTCGTCGCCAGGCCTACCCCCAGCATGGCTTCTATCCGGTAGCAGCCTCTCTGCCCCTTTGACCAGCCCCAAATCACTGCGAACAGATTCAGCAGGGCTACGGCGAAGTCTTCCAACCAGCCGGCCCACCCGGCAACCTGCCCCCACAGCCATCCTTCGGCCGCTGGCCTCCTCGTTCCCTCCCTCCTCCTTCAGCTCATTCTCCTACCCACTCTCATTCCCTCCAGCGCCCCAGCTGAACTCCAACGCTCAGCTGGCCTTCGCCCCCGGCAACCTCCCGCCCTCCGCTCCTTCCGGCCAGCCCCCGGCTCCCGGACCTCAGGCCCCTGCCCCTCCAGCCGCTCGACCTCAACAGCCGCCGCCGCCTACCGGGCCTCTGCCTCCGCCCATCATCAGCGCTCCCATCTGCGGTGCGCGATTTGATTCTGGACAGTGGTGACCACAACCTTGGCCCCCCTGGTACAGACTGCGAGAGTCGCCCCAACACCTGCCCTGTGGGTCCTGCTGGGGCTCCGGGCAAGGTCGGACTGGATGGACCGGATGGCCTGCCTGGCCAGGATGGGGAGAACGGCGCCGATGCTGAGGACGTCACTCCTGCTAAGCCTCAGGCAACTATACCCTTTCCCCTCTATCAATCCCCTCCAGCATCATTATTTGTTATCTCTGAATCAGATCATTCCTCTGACACAATTCTGATACTACTGGTCCCAGGGGACCAGAGTCTCCTGTCCCCTGGGATCAGTAATATCAGAATTCGTCCACAGCTCCCCAAATCGCAACCAAACCGATTCCAGCTCTGCAATTCTCATTTTACTGATCCCAGGGGACCGGCATAACCTGTCCCCTGGGATCAGTAATATTAGAATCGCTCACCAAAGCTCTCCACATCCACAACTAATTGGCTTCCAGCTGGAGGAGTGCTTCAACTGCCCGCCGGGCCCTGCCGGCCCGCCCGGAACCTCCGGCCGCAAGGGTCCGCGGGGCATGCGCGGCGCTGCGGGGCAGGCGGGCATGGCGGGCGCCAACGGCCGCCCCGGGGCCCCCGGCGACCACGGGGACGTCGGCCAGGACGGCGCTGTGGGCAAGGGCGGGCGGAAGGGGGAGGCTGGACAGGATGCGTCCAAGGCCGTCGGCCTTCCAGGACCGAAGGGACCCAAGGGGGAGCTGGGGCCGCAGGGACGCCTGGGAGCGCCCGGCATCGATGCTCCCGTGAGCATTTGGGAATTTTTACTAGAACGGAAAAGTTAAGGAGAGGGGCAACTAGTTCTAGGCCTGAACCTAAATTTAACCCTGAAACCTTTTGACGAGAAAGCCATTGTTCCTTTTGTTCAGTTGTTCAGTTTGTGTCATTTTCTTCCAATATTTGGCCTTTCTTATAGTAATTGTTCGTCTTAATGGGCGATGCGTTTGGCAGAACGGCGACATTGGACGACGAGGCTCGGTGGGCCCAGAGGGCCCGGCGGGGCTGAACGGAGAGGCGGGCGGGGCCGGGGACAAGGGTCGGGAGGGTCTGGTGGGCGAGGACGCCACCTACTGCCCCTGCCCCAAGTTCGGCGCCGGTGGATATCAAGAGGCGCCTCCCCCCGCTCCCCCAGCCTCCGGCCCCCAGGCACCAGCCAACCTGCCCCCAGTCCCTCAGCAGCCAGCGCCGCCCGCCCCTCTGCCGCAGGCTAGCCATATTTCCTCTAATTCTGATTTATGTGACTTTATTGGTGTCTATTTTTTCTAGTCTCCATTGAAATGATCTATCCCAAGATTGACTGATCCTCAGGCACCCGGCAATCTGCCGCCGACGGCATCCGCAACACCGGCCTCTCTTCCTCAGGTAACCACCTCTCATTTTTGCCAACTCTGTTCAGGCTCAGACTGATTGAACCTGGCTGGTTTTTCTAGGCACCAGGCAACCTGCCTCCAGCCAGCCCATCCTCACCTCCCAGTGCCCCTCAGGTACCAGAGCCTATCTTTTCGACCTGAAGCATGAATGGCTAGTTCAATTGGATTTCAGTCTCCCGGAAACCTGCCGCCAGTGGCTCCACCTGCCCCACTGCCCGTCGGCCCCCCGCCTCCCGCCATTCCCTCCTTCGGCCCCCAGCCTCCAGCTCTGCGTACACTCACCTCCTCCCCTTCCCGCCAGCTCAAACTCTTTCTTTACAGGACCCCCAGGCCCCATTGCTGCCAGCTCTTTCGGTTTTGCTTTCTCAGTCTCACTCTCACGACTTTCTTTGGACATCTGGATGAGGGGCGAGAGTGAAGCAAGAAGCACTGTTGCAGGTGTAGACGCACAAGGCTTCCCAGCCATCTCCCCACCACCGGCTCTGATCGCTCGTGTTGCGCCGCCTTCCGCGTTGGCCTTTTCACTTTTCTTCTGTCCTGCTTGGCACCTGGGCACTCCTGCCTTCAGAACTGGAGTACCTTGAAAGCACTTTTGATCCAAGAGTTCTATTGATTTAGACTTCTTTGATGGTCAGTTGACATGGAGAGGAGAAGAGGAGTGAAAGTGATTTGAGGCTTCCACCGGCGGGTTTCCAATTCCAACCGATCCGCCATCTACAGCGAGCTCGTCAGTTCCGGCGCTGGAAGCAGTGACTGGGCCTAGCCCTGCAAACATCAACCAAAGAGCCTCATCGCCTCACATTCCCATGCCAATTTTCTCCCCTGTCTTCTACTCAGTCAACGATGCTTATGTGAATAACGCAGCATGTTTGCGACAGTATATTGCAGCGATCTTTTCCGTCTCTGTCTGTATGTATACGTATGTATTGTTCAATTGTTGTTGCCTCGAAAGCAAATATTTCGTTCTCAATGGGATAACCACAACACATTGCTCCTTCTAAAGAAACAGCTAGCTTCTAACAAACATATGTTTCACAATAAAGGTAGCGGAAAAAAATGAACATTAACGCAAAATAACCTGATATATCACGCAGCGTGTCATGCGAAGTAAAAGACATAGGACGTCAGCTTCTTGCTGCTGTAGCATATCGCGAACTCAAAAAAAAAGAAGAAAAAAACATTTACTAGTCATTTTTTGAATTTAAAAGACAGTCAGTATAAACATTTCTTAATCATGACATTTATGGATATGTAAAAAATTTCACAAGACAAATAAAGAATCATGGCGAAAGATATAACAGCAGCCAGTCCAGGAAATCGAAAATACTTTACCAACGTTAAAAAATCGACCAAATACTAATAGATCGTTTATATACCACTAAAGAAGCAAAAAATTATCTACAACTCAATGCCTGTATAGCTTGTACTTACTGTATACCTTTAAGCCAGGTCCTATTATTATGACAAGACTAAAAATTTATACTTTATTATAACGCCAAGTTTATCAATAAAATTTACAAATGCACCGATTTTGTATCAAAATAAATGAAAAATTCGTTTTAAAAAGTATTCAACTTTTTAGTATCTTTAGGAAACATCATATGTTTTTTAAAAGAAGTGTTTTCTGGTTAAATTTGGGAAAAACACTGCGCTCGGTAAGACAAAAATTTTCAGGACAGACCTAAAATTTACAGGCTTAGAGCATTTTGAAAATAGGACTGGCCATACAATTCAGCAAGAAAACTAAACAAAAACCAAGAAACACATAGACACTAGACCTATAAACTTCTAACGAGCTACCGTTCAGGTGATCAAACGTGCCGAGTGTGCCACAATTAAGAATGCTAAATGGCGCAGCTGTGCTGACAGCATCCGCCTCAACTAGGGTGCAAAGGGATTGGGGCTGTAGTTGGGCGCAAGGAAGGCATTGAAGAGCCCTCCGGCTCCCAGAGCCCCCGCCACCGGCGCCACCGTTCCAATCCACCATCCGCGCCTGTCAATTCAACTTCCTCCATCACTTAGCCAGCCTCACAGCAACCTCTCCCCCGTTCCTTCGGAATCGAGCCTTCGGATTGAGAGAGGAAAGAAAGGACTGGGAAGTAGCTCTCTTGGAGGGAAGAAAGGAGGACCCAAAAGGTACAGAGCCCCAGCCGGCGATGGCCATGAAGAAGCGGGGCCCCAGGTCCCGGGCGGGGTTGAAGCCGGAGGAGCCGGGCCAGAGGTCGAAGGTGGAGGTGAGGACGGTGAGCATCCCGCCCACCGTCATCGCCAGCGGCACCCCCTCCAGCCCCATCCCCATCCGCTTGTCCAGGAGGGAAGAAAGGAGGACCCAAAAGGCACAGAGCCCCAGCCGGCGATGGTCATGAAGAAGCGGGGCCCCCTAGGTCCCGGGAGGGGTTGTAGCCGGAGGAGCCGGGCCAGAGGTCGAAGGTGGAGGTGAGGACGGTGAGCATCCCGCCGACCGTCATCGCCAGCGGCACCCCCTCCAGCCCCATCCCCATCCGCTTGTCCAGGAGGGAAGAAAGGAGGACCCAAAAGGCACAGAGCCCCAGCCGGCGATGGTCATGAAGAAGCGGGGCCCCCTAGGTCCCGGGAGGGGTTGTAGCCGGAGGAGCCGGGCCAGAGGTCGAAGGTGGAGGTGAGGACGGTGAGCATCCCGCCCACCGTCATCGCCAGCGGCACCCCCTCCAGCCCCATCCCCATCCGCTTGTCCAGGAGGGAAGAAAGGAGGACCCAAAAGGCACAGAGCCCCAGCCAGCGATGGCCATGAAGAAGCGGGGCCCCAGGTCCCGGGCGGGGTTGAAGCCGGAGGAGCCGGGCCAGAGGTCGAAGGTGGAGGTGAGGACGGTGAGCATCCCGCCCACCGTCATCGCCAGCGGCACCCCCTCCAGCCCCATCCCCATCTGCTTGTCCAGGATCACCATCGCGAACAGGAACAGCAGCAGAGATCCGATGGCCTGGCAGTTTTTCCTATGATCCTTTTGAGCAGAGTAAAATTGATGAGCTTTACATTGCTAAGGAAGCAGGGCAGCTGAGGCACTGTCTCCGGCGGCAGGGACACGTAGATGTTGGCGGAGTGGATGGTGTAGTTGCCATCGAACTGGGAGATGGGGTCTGCCATTTCCTCCCCTCATTCACCCCTGAACCAGGAGGAACTGGAAAAAGGAACAGCTGTAGAGGGCGTGGACGACGATGGTGCCCGCAAAAGCACCGCACATCTGCCCAGCCACGTAGACCGGAAACAGGGACCAAGGCAGGAAGCCTGCATCTGTTTTGTCATCAAGAGCACCAATTAAGTGAGCCTCTAAACCTTGGATGCTGCGAACGAGGGACCAGGCAGGATTGATGTGTCCGTGGCTCAGCGGGAACCTATGAGACAGGATGCTCTATTCCTAATCTACGACTCCTCTAGGGGCAAGGGCAACCCGGTGATGATGCCGAAGGCGACGGCGAAAGTCCAGGCCACGTTGATCTGCGTCCAGCCGCCCCGCTTGCCCTCGCCCAGGATCACCTGCGCCGTGCCAGCCATACCCAGGATCTGCACCCATCCTTTGCTTCATTCAAGGCACTGTGCAAGCAAGGTCGATGGGTTTATGTATCAATGGGCCCTTATTGGCCCTCAAATGACCAGAAAGAGGACTCAATGGGCAGGAAAGTAGACCCCAAAGCCCAGGCCATGGATGGTTGAGGAATAAAAGAGTGAGACGGTTTGACCAGTAGGACGGCGGTGCCGAAGAACTCGCCCAGGAAGCAGCGGCCCTGGCGACTGTCGATGCGGAGGCGCTCCCGGCGGATCCAGAGCCCCGCCAGCGCTGTCTCCAGCACCCCGCTGCGTCGGTTGCCAGCCGTAGCCTCCGGCCCCTCCTCCCCGGCTGCATTCTCTGCACCCAGCCCTTTCAAAGCCCTGGCCTCAGCCCTTAGCTCCATGTCTGCACTGATTCCCGCTGAGCTTCCGCGCTACTGGACTAAGAAGGGGTCTGGTGACTAGTTTTCTACCTGTCTGTCTATGATTGACCGGTTTCCGATTGCTAGTTAATGAGCCAGCTGAGTTGGATTGTTTTGTGGTCTTTTAGTGGTTCAGCCTGGACTTTGCAATCAAGATAAGGTTTCTGAGGGCTTTTGTAAAAAGCCAACCTGGTGCTGCAACTGGGACGAGAGCAAGGTCAGCTTCGGCCATGGCACAACTCCTTCCTGCTTTTTCCACCTGTCCCTGGTGAAAGCTGCGCTTAGCTCACTCTGCCTGGCCAAAGCTGGCTGGAAAGGTGTGGAGGGAGGAGGCGAGGATTTCGTGACCAACTTGAGCTGAGCTGATTACTCGCCCTCATCTCCTAGGGCAGGCAGGCCCTTTGTCCGATCTGCCTAATGACTCTCCTTGGGATTATTTTCGACGCAGGCTCTCCATCTCCTTCCAATCTCCTTTAACTTATTATTCTACTTCTATATTTGGTCGAACGACAGTGGCTAAAAATGCTTAATTGTTTCAGTCCTGTTCGTTTCGAGTAAAGCGTAGAATCAACAAATGCAATCAAAAAGTAGAAAAATCGTCAGTCACCTAAAACAGAAATTTCAATCCTGCTGAAACTGTTCAAAGAGCGAACGTGACGGACTACATAGGCTAGCCCAACTCTCAAAGCAGAATCTTGGATTTGCCCAGTTTTGTTAGTCTTCATCCATAGCAAAACCCGAGCTCCGAAAGAGTTAATTATACAACATGGATGATAATTTAAATGAATAAGAAAGGTATTGGTCGTTTGAAAAGTTAAAACTTGTTAATCACTTTCATGGCCTTCAATTTTGCTTTCAATGATAAACAAACATTGGGAATTATTATTTATTACTTAATTATTTTTAACGATCCCACAAGTTCGGTTTTGTTCAGGGAAAAGTTTACATTCTTTAGTTTAGACTTTTCGAATCATTACTATCAAATTTGTTGGATGCGGCATTTTTGGAATTGTTTGAGTGTTGAGCATATTATTTTTCATCGGGAAATCTTATTTTTATTGCGCTATGGATGACAATATTTTGTGAGCAAGCGTGAGTTTTAAATTTAGTTAATATTTTTTTAATCAGGAAGCAGGCAACTTGTGTACATATATATCTTGTTTGAGTTAATTTATTAAAAAAATTTTTGGTTTCTAAAATAAAATTCATAAAGTACAAACATACAGAGTATAAAAGGCACGTAAATACGTAGATTGCATGCTGGTACATTGTATTATTGATAAGTTTCACTACAAAGGTGTACAGTCGTGAAAATGTAGGCTTTTAAAGGGGATACTGATTGCAAGCAAATGGTGCAGCACTGTATGGTCAACAGTCGACGTTGCATTTGGCTTAAGAGGCGCCCATCAGAGCTTGGACTTGGCCGCCTGGTTGCGAAGGAAGCGGCGCAGGATTTTGCCGCTCGGGGACTTGGGCAGCTCGCTCACAAACTCCACGCCTCCCTTCAGCATTTTGTAGTGCGTCACCTTGCCTGCAATCCTCCAGATCTGCCGCATTGTATCATCAGGGATTAAGGTAGTTCCATTCTTGATTAAAGATTGACCTTTGAGGAAGGCATGAACGTCGGCCGCTTTTATATTAGAGTTCTGGCTGCGAACGATGTAGGCTTTGGGGAGTTCTCCAGCTGCTTCGTCTGGGATGCCGATGACTGCCGCGTCCGCCACCCCGGGACAGCTCAGCAGGAGGTCTTCCAGTTCTGCCGGCGCCACCTGCACTTGGCCTACATATTGGGGAGTCATCATTTGGCCAAAGATTTCAATCACGCACCTGAAAACCTCGCACCTTGATCAGCTCCTTGATCCGATCCACCACGTACCAGTGCTCCTCATTGTCCACGTAGCCCACATCGCCTGTCAATTAAGAGCTTCACATCACATCTCGGCCAACTTTTGCATGAAAATTGATTCTTTTCTTTTTTGGCAGCGAACTACACTTTGCTAAGCAAGCGGCCGTTTACAAGCACCAATAGAACAACTCAAAGCAAGCCGAAGGGAGGCACCAGAGTGGAGCCAGCCTTGCTCATCCACGGTGGCCATGGTAGCATCCGGTCTGTCGAAATAGCCGCTCATCAGACAAGGCCCTCTCATACAGATCTCGCCCCGTCGCCCGGCCTCCAGGATCTCCTCCCCGCTTTCCGGATCGACCAACTTCAATCCATCCACATTGGCCTAAAATGGACCAGGCTGGACTGTTGACCTTTCCCTCAAAGCCGGGACAAAGCTCGCCGCAGCTTGCGCTTTTGGCGTTGGCGACCGGAGTGGCTCGCATCACAATGGAGGCACCCGCGACCTCCGTCATTCCGAAGCCTCAAAGTAAACAGCATACAACTTTCGGGTATTTTATACTATAGGTACTTTTTGGCTGGGGTATCAAATCTGGCTTAAGTATACTGACTTACCATTACCCACACACCCTGCGCTAACTCGTCCTATACTGTGTCAAAGGCGTATCAACTAGGGGATGAATTAGCGCAGGGTGTGTGGGTAATGGTAAGTCAGTGTACCTGAGCCAGATTTTGTACCCCAGCCAAAATGTACCTATAGTATAAAATACCCAAACTTTACCTCACTCTCCCACCTACACCTTTTTTGGAGGCTAAACCTTGGACTACATACTGGACGTGGGGGAACTTGGTACGAAACTCTGCGATGAGGTCTTGCCCTGCCGGTGCTGCACCCACCATCACCTAAGATCTCCTCTTGAATTCGAGCTCTGATTAGAGTGAGGGGGAAGACTGACGATTTGGAGGCTGCTGAGGTCGAACTGTTTTGTGAGCTCGTCCTTGGTGAGGAACACAAGGATTGGCGGCACTGATAGCAGCGTTTTAATCTGCAATAAACAAAATGGATGAAAAAATAAAAAATAGAACAGTTGGTGAAAGAGGCCTTGTGGTCTTGAATCAGTCGTAGGAAGAGATGCGGCGTGAACTTGGGCACAGTGACTAGGGGAACACCGCGGGACAAGGCTACGCCCATCACGATTACCATCCCGTAGATGTGGTAGAAGGGTAGGAAGGCCAACAGATGCTCACCACGGTTGGGAATCGGCAGATCCGGTCTCCAATCCTCCACTTATCCACCTCTACTCTTGCCCAAGCATTCTTTTCGACTTTTTTTGACCAGATGGAAGAGATATGAGGCATTTTGAAAAAGCTCCAACAAGTCCAGAGCACTGCTCTGAGCAGCGATGGCGTAGTGACTGAGCATGACCCCCTTGGGCGGCCCCGTAGTGCCGCTGGAATACGGCAGCACTGCCAGGTCCTCTCGAACGTCCAACTTCACCTGTCCATCATTTTCTCTTTCCTATCGTCCATTCTACGCCTGGCTTCTTCCAAATACGGGCGGCAGGAGCTGGGCAGGCACTCGAAGGTCGTAGAAGGGCCGCAGTTTCTGGCGCCCGTCCAAGCTGGCCGCCTCCGATGCCGAGCAGACCACGAAGATGCTCTGGACAGATATGGGGTAGAAGTTTTGGAGCCACTTTAGCAGGGAGTAGGAGAGGACCTGAATTTTCGGCGTCTCTTGACAAGCGGCGGCGACCAACGGGGCTCGGTCCATGTCTGTGAAGGCCAACTTGGCTCCGCAGTCCCGCAGCTGACGCACCAGCTCATCTGAACAGCTGCCCAGCTTAGGCAGTTCGGAGGAAGAAAGAGGATGAAGAGAGGCCTTTGGTGGAGGCAGGGTTGGCGCTGGAGAGGATGCCGCCGCGACGGGTGAGCGCGAGGAGGAGGACGGCGAACTCGGGACAGTTGGCCATCACCACTCCGCCCACCTCACCTCAATTATTGCATCCAGTTTAAAACTGATACCCAATAATTAAAAACTTTGAAAATTTTGAAAATTTGCAAAAATTGAATATTGGAACCCTAAAATTCTAATTATGTTAAAAAATTATTTTTAGGATAAGTAGAAAGCAAAAAGAACGTCACTGAGCATTAGTTTCACATAATTCCTTCAAGGGAAGAAAGAGTTGCGGCAGCCTGACCTTTGCTGAAGCCGAGCTGGTGCAGCCCAGTCTCCACCGAGAGGACCCAGGAGTGCAACTGTGCATTGGACAGCTCTGCTCCCGTCACCCCGTCTATCTACAAGACCTGACTGACTGAGGACAGTTTTGCAGGCTGCAAAAGGGTAAACGAATGCAGGTAGATGCCCGTTGGCAGCAATGTGCTCCATGAGCCAGGTGCCCAGGGGACGCTCCTCGATGGGGCGCAGAGGCTCAGGGCCTTTATAGACCATCGTTGAGGCTGTTTAGGGAGTTCTCCTCGGTCTGTGAGTGCTGGAGAATTGGCGATAAGAGAGAAAGCAGGTTGTGCTGTGCAATAACAGGCGGCTGTACGCATTGAAGGTGCGGCCGTGTGTATGTATTGTGCTTTTTGTGGGAGCTCCGATGCTCGAGATGAAAATATCAACTTTTATCGATTTCTGTGGTGAACTAATTTTAGCGTAATTTGCATTTGTTTCAGCTGATTTGTTGGAGAAGAAAATTAAACTGCGCAAGGCCTTTCACAGCATTACGGCAAAAGGGGGCAAAAAAGTGTTTACATGCCTGTCATGCTTTGGACCTCACAGAAATTCGCTACCACAGCTGTGCATAAAGCATGAATTATCATCTGTTCCACAGGCACTGGCATTCAAGCATCAATGAAGGCGTTATTTGGACGAGGACAAAAATAGCCGTTTACTCTTTTCAGCCCATTCACTTTTCCCAGCCGCTGACGTAACAAAAGGCGCTTTGGGGGCTAGAGGGCGTCTGGTGAAAAGGAGTGCAGGTGACGTGAGCGCTTGGGGGGAGCTCCAGGGAGGGAGGGAGGGCCTAGAGGTCTCTGGGAAATGGCTGGTGTGGGAGCAACTGGGAATGGCAAGGGGCTGTGCAGCGCAAACATTTCGATCTATCCCCCCAGCCCTCTCCTGCCCTACCAGCAGCCGCCTCATCAAGCCTCCCCCTGGCACCCGCGATCAATCCACGCCCCCCTCCTACCCAACCAGCCCCTACCCAGCCGCCACATTCCCTCCAGGCCCCTCACCAGCCTCTGCTCCCATTTTCACACCCCCGCCAGAAACAGGCTTCTTGCTCCCTGCCAACGGAGGCTGGGCAATTGAAAGCAATCACTCTGCCCATCCCAGACAGTCATGGAGGTGGAGCGGGAGCTGAAGCTGGAGCTGGCGGGCTTCCTGGGCCTCTGCTGTCTGAGCATGAGCCTCAGCGACTACTCCCAGGCGGACAATCGAAGCGCTGCCTACTTCCTCCTCAAGGTTCAGAGTCCTCCACTCCTGGATTGATCAGAAAGCGATTTTCGACTGCCCATTTAAGATCCTGCCGATAGGCAGTCTGTGGCTGCTCTGCCAGCGACGGGTGAAGGGGCGGGCAGGGCTGTGGCAGGGCCGCGGGATCCTGGCCTGCGCCCTGGGCGACATCCTCATCGGCTTCATGTTCATCTCCAAGGTTCTGCCCTTCGGGAGAGTCACAGGTCTCAAAAAGGAGGCGAGGTGCAGGTGAGCTTTGCTGGCTGTCTGCTGGCCTTCGGCAGCGGGCACTTCTGCTATCTGGCGGCCTTCTGGCGAGGCCGCCGGCGTTTGCTGCTGCTCACCTACCTGCCGCCGGCAGCCATCGGTTGGGGGGCTTTTATACTCACGCCTCCCAATCTCACTTGAGGTTAGAGGGGGATTTGCCATCAGCGGTGGGTTGGATGAGGTCCTCTGGCAAGGATCGGGTTGACCAAGTGGACCTGGCAAGTTAAGGTCCACTTAGTAAACCCGATCCTTGCCAGAGGACCTCATCCAACCCACCGCTGATGGCAAATCCCCTTCACGCCTTGAACAGCCTGTTCAACTGGAGGCATCTGGGCGCACTGGATGGCAGCGGAGGGTCTGTCGGGGGCGGTGGCCTGGCCTGTACTTTGGCTGCTGCGCGGCTATTCAGCATGCCTCTGCGCCGTCACAGGCACAGCCTTCTCCCATGCTCTCAGCGCCCCGCCAAGTTCACCTCCCCCTGTCCTTTGTATTTGGGCTGAGAGAGCCTAGGAATGCTGGCAGGGGAGGAGAAGGAGTGCTGGCTGCGATTTGCTGGCTTCGTGCTCTTCTCCACCTCCGACATCCTCATCCTGCTCCAGGACTTCTCCACACGCCTGGCCCTGCTGCCCTATGCCCTTTCACACGTTGGCCTCTCTTTAATATGCTCGACTGCTAGTTACCGAGCTGGTAAGGGTTTTTTCTCACGGGAATTACAGCTTCTAATTTGCTGTATTTGCAAAATAAAAGCTGTAATTCACGTGAGAAAAACCCTTACCAGCTCGGTATAGTCTGGGCGCCAGAACAGTGCGAGAGAGATCGAGAATGATAAAGACGGCAAGATAGTCGCTGGATAGCCAAGCAGATGGACAGGGAGATGAGATAGACTGGCTGATTGCAGATGCTGATCATAGCTACTTACTATGCGGCCATGTTTCTGCTCTACGCCTCTACACGTCTGGGGGCCAGTGCTTAGGGGGGGCGTGTGTTCCAGCTCTTCTGCTTCCAACCGAGGGAAGGCTATAATCCCTGGCCAGATATGCCTGTGAAACCAAAGCAGACCATTGCTTCAGTCACTTACTGTTGATATTCTTTGCCGTGATATTGAGTCTGTGCTTTGGTAGTTTAGAAAATATTGCTCTTAGGTTTCAACTGTCCACAGCTAGTGTTGATTGGATCGTTTGGCAGTTGCTGATATGCAGTGACGCAGTATTAGAATTCGGCAAATGCGGAAGAAGAGGAGTGGAAAATTGGTCATTTCGTGTCAAACAGTTTTTTCTGCCATCTTTTTTTAACATTTTGGACTTGTTTTTGATGAAGATAAGGATGAACCATCAAATCGGCTCCCCCAAGAGCTCAGAAAAGCATCTCCATACTAATCAGCTCATATTTAGCTTTTAAGGCATTTTCTCAGCAACACAACCATATGGATCATTGATTATCCTGTCCCATCCCTGTCCCTTATCCTACTCTGAGATTGAACAAAACAGGCCAGGCAGTGAAACAGCGTTGCATAGGTCGTGTCAAACCACAAATCGCAAAAAGCCATCCCCATCTTTTCCTTCGGGGACACATCATCCTTGAGGAGAGAGAGAATGTGAACAAAGGTGGAAAAGGGGGTGGATGTATGGGGGGAAGGGGTGGCTGGAGGAGCGTGAGTGTGTTTTTGACGCCGGTTTGCCAGCCTCGGCCCAACCGGCTCCCTGCCCAGACTAACCCCCTCTAGTCCGCCCCGCCTGAATACGTAGAATTTTTGGCGCGCTCTCTCCACTTCCCCCATCCCTCCCCTGCCTCCCCCCCCCCCCCTTCGCGTCCTCCCCCGACCCCTCTCTCTTCCAGTCTGCGCCCCTCCCTTTCCACCCTCCTCCGCCGTCCCCTCCTTCGCCTCTCCTCCTATCCTCCTTCTTTGCCTCTTCTCTTCCTCTTCTCCTCCCACGTCGCCCACTGTTCAGCTTCTCTGCTAGGTGTTCCTGCTTTCATCATAAAAGGCGCTTTGTGGGGCACTCCATTTCAAAGTGATTGAGAGCGGATGCTGGGGGGTGTCCTTGGAATCAGGGAGCAGGCAGGCTGGCTGACAAAGAATGCGTCAGGTGAAGAGGCTTCGTCTTATCTCACTTGTGTTTAGGAAGACGCAATCTTTTTCCAGCAAATATTATGCCTTTGTAGTGAGAAACCGTTTAAGCTTGGCTGTTACAGTTTTGCATAAATAATCCTTGATTTGCATTTTGCTATATTTAGGCAGACAAGCTGATGTAAAGCAAGCGATTCTTAAATCGCATCTGGCCTCAGGGTATTAATCTTTTTGGTCAACATATTGTGTGCGCAATTTTCACAAGGCCTCTAAGACTAAGAGCTTAATTCTTTTAAGCTCTGTGTTCCTCCGTTTCTACAGCTAATACGTTTTATCCAATCACGGGATAGTAGAGTCTTGAATAGGCAACAATGATCATCTGATTTGTGATTCGTTGAACGGTTGTTAGGTGTTAGGTGGCAGTGTGAGTTGTTTAGGCCTCGTCTACTTTCTCCAGTGCAGTGAAGCGGGTGGGTGAGGATTGGAGAGGCTTGAGGGCATCTGTTGCTGAGCGTAGGTGCGTGTGTAGGAGGATGGAGCGGTTGCATGTGTTGAGTAGGTGTGGATGGGCGGCTGTGTAGAGGGGGGTGGGAATAGGGGGGCGGGGGGTTCTCAGTGTGTATGTGGAAGTGTAGTGAGTGCTTTAGGGCAGTGTGGAAAAAGGGTGCTTCGGTAGGCGCCGGGTGCTTCTAGGCGATGGCCATGTTTGCATAACCTCTCCGCGCTCTCTATCCACCCTCCCTTCTCCCTTACCCTCACCCTCCCCACTTCATCCGCCCGCTTTGTCGTCAGCCTTTAAAGGACTCCCCCCAGTGCCTCTGCATCGCTTCCCAGCCATCATCTGCCCCCCATTTGCTCACGTCTGCCACAAGCAAGCTGGGGAGCCTGTGCAGAAGAGGGGGAGGGAAGACGTACACTTGTGTGCCGGGGGGAGGTGCTGTGTGGGGGTGTAGTGGAGGGGTTTGGCCTGACGGATCCCACTAATCGCCCTTCCTTCTCTGCCTGGCCACAGAGCTCCGCCCCCCCCCCCCGCTGTGTGGGGGCCCCTTCTTCCCCCCTCCAGTCCACACAGAGCCCTTCGCGCCTCCTTTCACTGCACCACTGCCCAGGGGGAACCCTTGACCAGTCATCTCCCCATCTCAACCAGCCCCCACTACCACCTCCCCCACATCCCCCCAACGCAACATCCACACAATCCCCACACACAGACTTCTTTACTCTATTATCGCTCCCTCACACACTCCCTCTCCCGGCCAGCCTTTCGCAGCTTTTTCCACAGCATCTGCTCAGTGCGACAGCTTTGGCAAGGATTATCTAGATAGGCGATTTTGTTTTCTGTTCCTGAAGGGATATTTTTGATCACTGAAAGCGTCAAATGGAGAATTAATTTGATGCAAAGTCAGAGGAAGTATGAGAGCAAAAAGGTTGGCCTTTGCTGAGAGCCTTAAGGCTTAATTACCTCTCACTGCCTTCGTGACTCTGCCTTCTCCTGCCTTCTTTTATTACGTCCCCCCAGACCTTGTCTCCCTCCCTTCTCCCCAGCATTTGTCATAAGGTCATAGGATTTGAACAGCAACGAGCCCCCTTTCTTCCTCCTCTCCCATCCTCCAACATCTTTCCCTTTTACCAGCTCAGCTGTCCTCCTTTTGCCCGACTTTTCGCCCCTCCCCAAGTCAGGCGAGAACAAAGCAGCGTCCGCCCTCTGGATGAGATAGGGCAGCAGTGTTTGTGCACTGGCAAGAGGGGGTGGGCCTGCTGCTCTGGAGGCAGGGGAAAGCGGGGCAGCTGTCACACACCGACTCCCTCTCTGTGTAGGCCGCGCGGCCCATTCTCTTCCACGGCAGACGGCTGAGGCTCCAATTCGCAGGATACAGGGTTGGGGCGATATGCCGTTCGGGAACTCGGAGCTGGACGGAGCCGGGAAGGTGGACGAAGCGGCTGGGAAGGCGCCCGAGGAGTGCCAGTCCCTGGGGCTGTGGGAGTGCGATCCGGTCTACTACGGGCACTCACAGTCCAGTCAGGCACCGCCGGCCCAGGTCTGGCCGCAAAACTCCTATTCCCCTCTTTGAATGAGCCAAAATATGGACGGGACAGGCCAAGCGACAGAAGCGAGGCAAGGCGTGGCGGGAGGTGAAGAGCGGCTGCTACGTCTGCTTCCAGTCATTCGATGCCACCCAGTACCGAATTGGAGGTAGCTACCCACTCATCTGCCACATTGCATTCCCTTTTCTAAAAGGAAGCATGGCAATGCATTCGCCAGTTAGCAGCAATCAGCATGCATTGAATGGAGCAGGCTCTCCGGTTTTATTAGGCTTTAGTGTTCATAGGCTGGAACAAGGGTTTTTGCTGGCTCCCCTGGAAACAGCCCAATGGACCAATCTGTGAGTGCTTCCTTTGGTTGACAAGCTGTGTGAAAACTTGTTGTTGCGTAAGCTCCGGAGGGTGTGTCTTTTTTGGCTGGTGGGAGTGCTTTTGAGGTTTGGCGGTTGGAGGGTGTGAATCGGCCAACCGGTGTGTGGCCTTGAGGGCAGTGGGAGCTGGGAAAAAGGCTGGGCGGGCTGGCGGGGGGTTTTGCGAGTAGCTGTTTACAATGGGCTGAGTAGAGAGGGGCGGTGTGTTGCTGTGGTGGGGGGCTGACTAGGGTGAGGGGGGGGGGACGTGTGTGTATGCGCAGGGGGGAGGGGGGTGTTTTTCGCACAGTGCCAGGCCTCTTGCCTTCTCTCAGCGCGCGCAAAGGTGCGGAGTCTTTTTCCGCAGACACGCAAGGTCAGGCGCCCAGCCACTCACACACAGCCCCCCCATCAACCTTCAAGGTCCCCCTTCCATGTGCTCTCCCCTTTTCCAGCCCTGGGAATTGTTATTGCGTCAAGTTTTTCTTTAGAGGTGTCGAGTTGAGTGTTCTTAGGCGATGTGATTGAAGCATGGGTGTTGGATGAGAGGAAAAATGATGGGTGAGGGGTCTAGGAGCGGCAGAGAATTGGTGCAAAGGCATGTGACACGAGCTGTTGCCAAAGCTTATCTGGCTTAGCTAGCCTCCACTGGCAAAAGATAATTTGAGCAAACGCACGAGCAAAGCAAACATCAGAACAGTTTTCAAATATTATCATTTAGCTGTTAATCTAATGTCTTTGTATCTTTATCAAAAGTTTAAGTTGCAACAGAAATCTTTTCTCCAATGCTAATAATCATGGTTGAAGGCATGTAAAAAATAATATTTGAAAACAAATAAAACTGAACACAAATTAGCAATGACAAAAAATTGCCAATCATAAAATAAGGCTATGAAAAATATCAGTTTCTTGCTAAATCTAGAAGAAAGAGGACATATAGGCATTTCGAAATAATTTTCAAATGGTTTTTGACAAATTTTTATTAAATGTCAGTAACACTGCAAAATAAATGCCTACTTATTGCCTAGCTAATTTATTAGTTCCAGTTAATTCTTAAACACAAGTGATGCGAAAGCCAAATGTTTTCAGATACGGTTTTTCTGGAGAGTCAGCAGGCAGACATTCCCTACTTCGTCTGCGCCATACAGGCTTTCAAAATGGTTACCAGCCCTTTGCATTGTTAAAATGTTCTTCATTTATTCATCCGCCTGTCTGTTCCTGCGACAGTGCGAACTAATTTCGTCCCAAAAAATATAACCGTAGCAGTCCAACTAGTCATGAGAAGTAATTCACATTGAGCATTTTAAGAACCGCAACTTTTGTTAGCACGAATCCAATGATAGGCGCCCAAGCTTGGGCAACAGAGAGGGGATAAAAATCAGCACATACTAAGCGGGAGCGAGGAATGGCCTTGGCGTAGGGGGCAGAAAACTGCAATGATGATGGGTGGGAAGGCGGAGCACTTTGAGTCCCCCCGCTTGATGCATTGCCGCCCGCCCCTCCTCCATCAGCCTCACCTAGCACTGCTCTGGACACATTGCGCGCCTAACTCCGTGCCTAAAATTGACAGACGAAGAAGGAGCAGCTCCTGGTCACCGTCCGCTGGTACTACCGCACCTGCGAACTGCCTGAGCACGTCTACCACAGCCTGGTTCAGGACAGACACACGGATCATACGCACGGTTGCTCTTTACCTCCACTTCCCTGACTGGTGGTACTCTGCCAGCTTTTTGCATATTTTAAGAGGCAGTTGAGCGCTTGCTTTTTAAACTTTTAGAAGGCTGGGCTGGGAAATTTGGGAACGGGATTTTTGCCTTAGCATGGGAAATGAAGACAGCTTAAAAAACAACTGCAGCAGCTTACTGCAGCATAAAAAATGTTTTCTGAAGGTTGTGTGGCCTTTGAGGTTTTTCGCGTCATTTCATCTATGCATAGACATCGTTTCCCTTCCCTGTTGCCATTTCTTCGCCCCATTACCGCCAGACAACCAAATGCTGATCAATGCGATTCCAATGCGTCAGCAAAAAGCGATGCGCTGGACTTTGTAGCGGACTGCTGTTGCGTCTGCGTGGATCTTTTTTGCCTGTCCTTTCGCTCTGCCTATTGGAAGGGGCGCTTTGCGAATGTTGAGAGGCCCTGTGTGGCTTGGCTGGAGGGCGGGGGGAGAGGCCTTCTCTCTGTGTGGTTTCCCGGCACCACTTATCTTCCCCTGCCCCCCATCCCCCCGCCTCCTCCTTTTTTCACCAGCCCTGCGTACCTACCCCCAAAGGCGCCCCCTCCAGCCCCTCGGCGCCACTTTCACCCCCCTAGGCGCGCCCTCGCCTCAAGGCCACTCCTCCACCGCCCTGACCGCGCTGGAAGGAACACTCACACCTACTCATTTATCCACAAATTACCCACTCCACTCCCTGCACTCTCATGCCTCATTGCGTGGAAGGCGATGGTGGAGGAAAGAATGGGCTGGTTGCAGGTGTAGACCGACTGCAGCTAGAGCCGAGTGTGCGCCGCCGCGAACTTTTCATCTCCGACGCCCACGACACCTATCCAGTCTCAAACCTCAGGTTCCACATCCCTTCGCCTTTTCCATTCTAATCTACTTCCTCGTTTTTCTGCCTCTCACTAAGTCTAGACTCCCCGGCTCACGCAAGCCCGAAAGGCCATACTACTTGCCAAATAGGCTGGAACAAAGCAGTGCTGGCGATTGTCAGCCTCTGACCTGACCTCTCGTGAGAACTGGCCCCAGCGAAATCCTCTACTCCCTTCTTCTATCCACTGTGCATGAAAATCAGCCATGAAGGGAATGCGCATGGGGCAGAGGGGCAATAGGGGGGCAGGCAATTAGGGGGGCTGGATTAAGGCGTAAGAGGAGGGGCGGGGGGTTAGGCTGTGTTTGAAAGCGGGGGTTAACGGCTGGACTGACAACTGACGCTCCCCCTCCCAGCTGCCCTGCCCTCACGTGCTTTACTACCCGCATACAGCGTCCCAGCTTTCCCAGCTCTGCCAGCGCATTCCGAGGGGCTTGTCGGAAAGCTGGTCGCCAGCCGCCCTCTCATTGCGCCGCCTTTTTGCACCCTGAGCCTCCCAGCACATGTGGCGTCTTTGCATTGATGAGTGGGGGGGAAGGAAGTGGACTCAGAAGGGCTGTCTTCCTGTGCGCGGCGCATGCATGGTGTGGGCATGATGGGGGCGTGGAATGGACTTAGGGTCAGGGAGACCCTCTCGCCCAGAGGGGCTGTTGGTAATTGAGGCTAGGACTGGGGCTGTGAGCCCTGGCTCTCGCTGTGTGTATGTGGCTGTGGGTAGAGGTGGGTGGGTTGGCAAGGGGGGAAAGTAGGGCCTCTTATGTATTTGCTCAGTCCCCCCGGCTCCCATAGCTGCTCACAGCATAGACCCTGCTTCACCAGCCCGCAAAAGACTCCACACACACCTCTTTACACTCACTTGCGCCGCCCTCCACGCTCCGCTTTTCCCCATACCGCCTTTCCAAGACTTTCTTTCCATTCCACCCATCTGCTTCCAACGGCTGCAGAGTGCTCAGGCTGTGTGTGTTTGCCGGATTAGGGGGGATGGAGAGGGCGCGGGCTGAGTGTGTCTGGGCTTGTTGATAGCTGCGGGTCAATTGGGATGAGAGGTTGTGAATGAGGGATGTGGGGGCTAGTGTGATTGGGTAGCAGGGGGCGGTAGGGAGAGGAGATAAGCAGGCGGATGCGGCGAGGATAGGCGGTGCTGCGAAGGAGGGTAAGTGGCTATGGACGCGCCTCTGTGTGTGTATGTGGGGGGTGAGGGGGAGGATGGAAGGGGGTGTGGGCCTCCCAGGCAGCTCAATCAATACGTCTGCCCTCACAGCGCCCAGGGCTTCCGCCAAAGCTCCTCGCCCAGCCCACTTTCCACCCGTCGGGCCAACGCCTTCCCGGCCTAACCCAACTGCCTTTTTACGACTCCATTCTTCCTCTGCTTCTTTCCTTGATTCGCATTCCTGCTTCAGTCGCTATCTTTCATAGAGATCAGGATCTATGTCCCCCAGCTGGCTTTGAGCTGGAACAGGGCGCAAAAGAGTGGGCTTTGGATTTGCAGCGCAGGGCAGGTGTGGGCTGGCGCAAATCCGTTCAGCGGGCGGCCTCCATGGCTGGGCAAACAGGGCCATTATCCTCCCCAGCCCCCTCCCCTGCCTGGCATTGTTGCCTTCTGGTCTGAGGGGTATGTGAGGGGTGAAAAGGGTAAGAAGCGTGGCCTGGTGGGGGCTTGACGGGCCTTGGCAGGGTTGCCTAGGCGGCTGCAAAAAGCCGACAGCAATAGGCGACAGTCGGCCTTGCAAGATTGATTTACCCTCCCGCCTTCCCTTCCCCGCCTCCCCCCCCCCCCCCCCCCCCCCCCTTCCCTTTTCCCTCTCCCTCCTCCCTCTCCCTCCTCTTTTCCGATGAAATGTCTCCGCAGAGGAGGAAGCAAAAGCCCCTTTTTTCAGCCAGCCTATTAAGATTCATACTCAAAACAGTTGCCAGGTGAACTGATGAAGGGCTGGCTAATTTTGCGAATAGGCAAGGAAAAATCCAGGGGAGAATTGCACTGGCGATGACTGTTTTTAGTTGGCCTTAATTGGGGAGAGAGGGCAAGCGGGGTTGTCTGGCCCATTCTCTTTCCGCTTGTCCAGCTAACTGAAAAGGGGTGCGTGTTAGTGGGAGCTAACCGGTTTTCCCTACACCAGCCCAAACTTCGCCCACACCTACTTTTCGCCGCTGCCTCCCGTCAAACCCTCTTTTTCCCACTTTCGATGGCAACATGCCCAACTTTCTCTTCTATCCTTGCATAATGTTTTCTAGGCGCGTAGGATGTGTCACAGTCCTAAAAGCCTGATCCCTTTTCAATTACAGCTAAGAAAGCTACCTAACAAAGCCTATTTTTGAGAACACTTTAATATGTGCATTTGCGCTAGCTCCATAAAGAGCCCAGTTAGGGAGATTATGAAGGCTTCTGACTGCCTGGCCAAAAGGCAGCCAGGCTTAGTCTGGCCGCTTCTTGAGTGCGCAGGGCTGAGCATCATGTGAGTGGGAAGGTTGAAAAGGGCGGCGAAGTCTCTAGGTGATTGGGGTGAGGGAGCAAATATTTGCCGCCTCCTGTCCTCTCCAGTCTCTCTCCGGCCAGGAGAAGGAGGGAGGGAGGCATACGCACACTCCCTTCACCTCCTCACCATTCTGCCCACTCTCTCCCTCTCCTTTGCACCTCCCTGGTCTCTGCTGTGTGCCCTCGGCCAGGTCTCCGCCTCGGATCAGGATTCACTCCCGTGAGAAGGCTCTCATTTGTCGTAGCAACTAATTAGACACGCTCTGCGGGATGGGCAGGCCGCGACCTTGTTTTTGCACGATTAATTGTCGCATCCTATTGCATCGTTATTGCTCTTTGTTTGGTGAAAAATGATTGTAATATGGAATCCTCCACTGCAACTAGGCACAGCATTTATTTGGTCTGCGCTTTGTAGAATGATGCTTTTTTCGCAAGCGCCTTTTTGCTCTTAGCATATTGCAAATGGCTCTGCAGAACTGTACAATTTTTCAGCTAAACTGAACCGTTTTCAGCTAAACTGTACAATTTTTCATAGACATTTACCACAAAATATTTTCACCAAAATTAGCCGAAAACTATTCCTAATTTTCTTCCCTAGTCTAGCTATCTCTAAGAAAGGCCAAATTTTTTGGCCCCGCCAGCGTGAAGTCGGTGCCTAGGGTGGAGGGGCCAGAAAATAGGGAGGTAGCGCGGATTCAATTACGCCTCCTCGGCTGTCCTAAGCGCCTCCTGTCCCTTCTCCAATCCCAAGGACGGGCCAGAATCAGCCTTCATTTATTGCGGGGGGCATTTATTGAAGTCCCCTCGCCTATGGCAACCTGGCCTGGACACCCCAGCCCCATTGTTCCCGCCCATTTTATGCCCCAGCGCCTTTCCCATCCTTTTTGCCTCCAGCGCTGAGTTGATGGGGGCATTAGCTCTGTTTGATGTCGGCTTGATGTTTGATGATAGATTACTCCATCCTCTCAGCCTCTGGATAGGCCGTGAACTGGAGCTAAGGAGCTAGGCTGGGCGGTTTGCAGAGGGAAGTGTGTGATCCGGCACCTGCGGGACATCGGGGAGGCGGCCCGCTTCAAGGCCAGCCCGGCCGCCTTCTTCTACATCCTCGGCTACAACCCCGAGAACAACAGACTGGCCAACATACAGGGCGAGATCCGCGTTGGGCCCTCCCACCAGGTTCCTCTCCTCATCCCCCTCCTCCCTTCCCATCCTCATCCCCCTGGCACCTCCAGGCAAAGCTGCCGGACTGGCGAGGGCCGCCGCCCACCTGCAGCGGCCTCAAGGAGGAGCCAGATGAGTCCAAAGAAACGCTGCTCTGGGCCCCCCAGCGGATCGCGGACTCCGACCTCCACACCTACGTCGGCGCCGTGCGCAGCCTGGCAGCCTTCGCGGGCTTCCAGGCAGCGCCGGCCGCCGAGGACCCGGCCCCGCCCACCAGTCGCGATCAGACGCACATCGCTGCCTTGCAAGTGGTCAGTGCTTTCTGTCTGCCGGTGATTTCAATTTTGTAATCATTACAAGATTGTAATGATTTTGATTGTAATGTAATGATTTTGTAATAATATTGTAATTGTTTTTTATGCCACCTATGCTTGCCACAATATAATTACAAATTCATTACATTACAATCAAAATCATTACAACCTTGTAATAATTACAAAATTGAAATATACCCTTCTGTCTGCCTGAGGTGATTTGGAGGATGAATGGGGGAGAGGTTGCAGTTGCACGAGAAGGACTATCTGCATGGGGCGGCGTTGGCGCGACTGGTGCGTGAAGGGGTGCCGCCGTCCCCGGAAACGCTGTGGCCCGACGACGATGTGTCCAAGTTCAAGAAAGGCCTCAAGCAGTGGGGCAAGAACTTCTTCCGCATCCGCAAGGAGCTCCTCTCGCACAAGACTACGGTTCACCTCTCCCTCCTTCTCCTGCCCCTCTGCCAGATGACTTTGAGACTCGCAAATTGAGAGCCAAATATTTATTTAAAATAAAGTTTGAAGTTTAAACTTTTTAAAAATTTTAAACTTTTAAAAAAATTTATAATTGTAAATTTGTAATTGTGAAATTTTTTAAGAATTAAAAATTTTCAAAATTTTTTAAATTTATAAAAAATTTAAATTTCATTTTAATTTGAAAATGGATTTTTCAGGGTGAACTGATCGAGTTCTACTACCTCTGGAAGAAGTCCCCGGCGGCCAAGAACCAGGCGGTGCGCAGCCGGCAGCGCCGCCCCGCCAACGTCATCCTCCGCCGCATCAAGACCGTCCCCAACAACGTCGCCGCCGCCAACGGCGCCAAGCCCGCCCGCCCCGCCTCCTCCGACGCCCTCGAGCTCAGCTCCGCCTCCGAGGCCGAGGCGGACTCCGAGGACGGGCCCCTGGAGCCCCGGGAGCTCGCCAAGGACACCGCCGGCTATGCCTGCCACCACTGCTACACCACCGCCTCCCGCGACTGGCACCACGCCGGCAAGCACCGCGCCATCTTCTGCACCGACTGCCGCCTCTACTTCAAGCAGTACGGCGACCTCCGGCCCATCAACCGGGCTAAAACCCCGCCGCCCTACCTCTTCAAGCCGCTCAAGACCGAGCCGGGCGCCTCCGACGACCCGAATCGATCCTCTGCCCGCAACGGCTCCAGCAGCACCCCTCGCGGAGCCAAGGACTCCGCCGTCAAGCGCCGCCCGCTGACTCCGACGCCGGAGATGGAGCGAGCCGGGCCCAAGAGCCCCTCCACGGCCTCCACGACCTCCACCTCCTCCAGCGGCCTGGACACAGAGCCGCCCGGCAAGGAGGAGATCAAAGGCACCGCCGCCAACCTCGCCCGCCGCCAGAACAGCTCCGGCGGGCGGAAGAAGAGCCGGAAGCGGCGCCGCCCCGTCGCCGACGACGGCAAGGCCGCCGCGGCGGCTCGCAAACGGCGGAAGCAGAGATTGGCAGAGAAGGCCAACTCCGGGGGCGCCGAGGCGGCGGACGATGAGGAGGAGAGCGAAAGTGGGCCGAATTCCAGCCCGCCCTCAGTGGATGGGCATGGATCGAGCCCTGCGAGTCCGCAGCCGCCAGCGAACGGGGATCAACCGTCTGGTGAAGGAGCTAGAGAGCCTAGCCCGCTGCCGATGCACATCAGCCAGTCCGCGCCAGCCTTGGATGCGGAGGTGGACGGTGTGCAAACGCCGCAGGCCAAGCAAAGCCCACCGCTGGTATGCTTCAATTGGACTGGCCATGTTTCGTTCTATTGGAACTAGTTGTCGGGGCAGTAGGGGCAATCGAAATATATGTTTAAAAATTGTTTGTTTTAATTTTCAATCGAAATAATGAGGGATAACTGAAAATAATGTTTGGAAAATCGCCTATTTAACATGTTTGAGATGCAATTCCCTTGCGACATTGGGCAAAAATTATGTTCCCAATTCGTCAACTCAAGCACCAGTACAACTTTTTTTCAACTCACTCTATGTTTCTTGTTTAAAACTGCTTAGCTAAGATTCAGTTGCATCACAGGCTCTGCGCCCCGTGAAGCTAGAGATCGGGGACGGCGAAGACACCACTCCAACCCCCGCCGCCCGCCGCCCCGCCTCCCCCTCCGTCTACGACTACAAGGAGACTGAGGACCACACCCCCACCTCGCCCTTCAAAACCCCCACCACCTCCTCCGCGCCCAGCCAGCCCCCTGCCAGCCTGCCCAAGGCCGAGACGAGCGTGATCCAGCTCAACCTCAGCCAGCCGGCCCCCGAGGAGCCCGCCGCCCCCCTCCCCAACCTCGTCTTCGGCCAGTCGGGCAACTGCCGCTTCGAGACGGCCGGCGGCGGGGACGGGGAGGAGTTCTGGTGCTCCCGCACCTACCTCGCCTACAAGGCCCCGCCCGCCGCCCCCTGGCTCAACCGCCCGCCCAAGGAGAAGCGCGACCGCTCCGTCAAGCAGGAGCCTCGCGAGGAGGCCTCCTCCAGAACAGTGCCCGAGCAGCCCGAGCAGCAGCCCCGCCCCAAGCCCACCGCCTCCGTCCAGCCCAGCCCCGTGGCGGCCGCCGCCGGCCCCCCGCCCCCCTCAGCGCCTCCCCCGGCCATCTCAGCAGCGCCCAGCCCCTGGGGCCTCCCTATGGGCGGCGGCGGCGGCGGCCATATGGAGCACATGATGGCGCTGATGATGGCCGGCTTCCCACCGTTCGGCCACGGCTACCCCGGCCACATGCACCCGGGCCTGCCCCCGCACAGCTCCGGCGGGCCCCCCGGCCACTTCATGGGCGGCCCCGCCGTCCACCACCTTCGCGTCATGGCCGAGGCCCAGGCTGCCCAGGCCCAGGCGGCCGCCCTCAGCGGGCAGCCCGCGGAGCTCTTCATGGCGGCCCTGGGCAACCCCGCCATGGCCGACCAGCTGCTGGAGGGCAGCATGGGGCGGGAGCTGCAGTGCTTCTTCGCGGAGTGGCTCAAGAAGCTGCCCGGTGGCAGGCTGCCGCCGGAGCTGGAGGCCAAGGCCAACGCCATCCTCCAGGCGGCCATGCAGCAGCAGCACGCGGCCCAGCAGCAAGCCCAGGCTGCCGCCAGACAACGAGAGCTGGAAGCTGCCAAGGCCCGCGCGGACGCGGAGGCTAGAGAGCGGGAGCGGCGGGAGAGGGAAAGGGCTGAGAAGGAGCGGCGGGAGCGGGAGGCGCGGGAGAAGGCGGAGCGGGAGCGCTTGGAGCGGGAGAAGAGGGAGCGGGAGGAGAGGGAGGCCAGGTTGGCAGCTGCTGCGGCTGCTGTACCGCCGTCGCCGTCTGTGATCCCTACTCCGGGGCCGCCGCCCTCCATCCTGCCGCCGCCCAGCCCTTTCCAGAACCATCTGCACCCCCAGGCCTCCAGTATGGAGCTCCAGGTCCGCTTCCAGCAAGAGATGTTCCTGGCGCATCGCATCCGGGAGCTGCAAACCCTGGCTCAAATGGGCAGTCCGGAAGCCCGCCATGAACTGGCCCTCCTCGCCGCCCTGCCCACCCACCACACCCATCACCACGCCCACGCCCATACGCATCTACACCTCACCGCCCCCCTGAACGGGCCGCCAGCCGGGGACCACCTGAAACCTGGCGGCCTCCACCCGCCTACCAGGCCACCCACGGCCCTCCCACACTCCGCCTCCGAGCCCTCTGCCCTGTTCCCGCATCATCAGGTATGCCTTGGCCTCTCACAAACTCTTTGGGGGGCAATGCAAGCCCTAGTTGGTAACAGGCGGGCGGTAGTGGAGGTCGGCTAGAGGCTGGTGTACCCCAGTTGGGATTCCACATGGCCGGTCTGGCTGGCCTGAGCCAGATGGAGCTGGAAAGGCTTCGCTCTACGCGCCCGGATGACCTCAGATCGGAAATGATGCGGTTGGTCTTCTTAGAGTCCATTTTTGGCATCCCTCCCTCAGCTTCTGACTTGGTATTCAGACGGTTGGCGACGGAGGGCACGACTGGTACCAGTGCTGCCTCCTCCCTGCCCCCGCACTCCAGCAACCCTTAGTCTCTCTCTGCCAGAGTCGAGCCGCCTCCGAGTAACCTGGCTGTGAATGTCTGCCTGCCTCTTCCCCCTTTTGTCCTCATGATGCCCGCACAGTCTCCTGGTGATCTGCCTCTCTCTGTCCCTGCTCTATATGATCTATGAAACGCCATTGCTATTTGGCTGTATACATTTTTGAGGTTGTTTCTGATCTTTTTTGTACTTTTAGGCTTGTACTGAACTTGTGCCTGTTAGGATAGTTGGCTGGAAATTCTACTTTTTGTTGCATTTTGAAGAGAAACTGGGTGATCCTGATGTTGGAGAAATATTGCGCAAGCATCACAGTCAGCCAAAAGTGAAGCATGGGATGAGTGGAAGAATTGAATGGTGAATAACGGGAAAAAAATGGAAGCTCTCAAAGGCCGCTGAAACCATGACGAAGAGCGTAGGTGATGACTAGACCCCAGGCCAGTTCGCCCAATCTGCATCATTTTAACACTATCATATCAGTTCATAATGTGTGCATAATACGAATGTTGCAAATATAATTGCGAGAGGATTCATAGAGCATTTAATTTTTGAAAAATCTAAGTTTTGAGTGGGTGATTGCGATTGGGGTATTTGGAATGGTTAGCCAATATATTGGTCCATTATGGTTGGATCATTTAGCAGTCATCATCTTTATGGTTAAATATCTGGTACCATCAGATCCCACGCCATGCTCTGCCACAGCTTTTATCATAACAAAACTTTTGGGTTATTTACAAAATATGTTTCTTTTTTGCGGTTCGATGAATTCAAATTAGTCTGGGTTTGATAAAAATCGGTTATATTTTGCCAAGGTTCAAGTTTTGGTTCATAAACAGGTCCAAACATTAACGTTAGAAAAAATTGTTTTTAAACAGAAGTCATCTGTGACTGTAAGGGTTTTTTGGGTGCAGATGGCAAGCAAACGGCTCAGTGCGGTGATTCAGTTTATTGGCAACGCCCTTTCTCAAGCCTCTCCTAAAGTTCAATATAAAAGCAAGCAGAGGCAAACCTATATAATGTGGTGAGGGTAAGCCAGAGAGCCTCTGGCATCGCCTCCGGGCCCCAGGGCAGAAATCCCCTCCGCCCCACGCTTTCCACCCCCAGGCACGCGCCCAACACCAGACCCACCAACGCCAACAGCATCATGAACCTTCAATCCACCTTATTTCCACCGCTTGCAATGTTTAGTTAGTGTTTCATAAAATTCCAAATAGTTAAAAATTTCGCGCACAGAAATCAGCACAGCAGCAGTACAACTAAGAAAAGCAAACTCTTATCCAGACAGTCATTAATAATCTTGGCTTTAGGTTTAAACATCTAGTGTCCAAAGTGTCCAAAAGGGCCAAGGGCAACCTGAGCAGTGCCCGGAGGCGATGTGCGCGGGAGTTGCGCCTCCTACGTCGACTGGCCTGGGAGGGGTTGGCGCTGCCGACGGCGTCCAGCCTCGAGGTCTCCGGCTCCGAGGAGTCCAGGCTGGACAGGGAGGACTTGTAGGAGATGCTGCACTCGTTCTCGTCCGTGATCTTGATCTTCGGCAGGCTGCAAAACTCCCAAACTCCCTCCCCCAACTCTCCCCCTGGACAGGCCTCCAAACCCCACCTGAGCCTATGGCTGCCGTTGGTGTTCTGGCCGTCCAGGTCTAGGCGAAGCTTGCCGCTGCGCTGACGCAGCCGCTCCATCATCAGCGCCCCTGCTTGCAAGTAGGCCAGACAGGCCAACAGCTGGCAGGCCACGTAGAGCCCCTCCAGCGTCAGGCCGATGATTCTCGCCTCCTCGCCCACCACCAGCGTCCCTTCAGACCGTCCTCTATACCCTCCCTTTAGGAAGGCAGAGAGCCTAAGGGCCAGCACCGAAAAGCTGGGCAGTGATGAGGAGGAGGGTGAGGCCGGCGACGAGGGTCTGGAGGACGAGGTCCTTGGGCCGACAGGCGGGGCAGCCGAAGCTGCACAGGCGCTCCAGCAACACTACTCCGTGGAGGAAGACCAGCAGGAGCAGGGGCTGCAGGACCCTGGACCAGTGCACCGTCTTCTCCCATCCCAGGCTCCCAGATTGAGAGGCTGGAAACATGTAAAGGGCGCGACTGACGTAGGCTGGGACTCGGTGGCGACGCTCGTAGGGGTCCATGAGGAGGTAGGCGGCCCGCAGCCCTGCGGCCACGCAGAGAATGGCCACCATTCGACCCTGGACAAGACCCATGTCTGACTGGGGGGTAGAGTAAGCTGGCTGTGAGACCTGGGTGTAGCGATAGGGGGCGTTGGTAGGGAGGTGCAAGGCCCCGAGGAAGGTGTACAGGGCGATGAAAAACCAGAGCACGGCGATGCTGTAGTAGTGAACCTGAAAGGCAGCTGTATTAGCTGGGATAGTGCAGGCATTGTGTTTGTGAGTGTATGCTTGAAAATGTGGCCTAATTTTAGGCACTGAATGATTTTCACTGCTACGTTATAGATGAAAGGTCGGTAAATAGGAATGAAATATAATTGTAGGCAGTGAAAGTAGACCTCCCAAAGGCTTTGGAGGTTCCAGAGGGCAGCAATGGGGTCCACGGTGGAGATGCGAGCGTCGCCGATGAAGGAGTTGGCCGTGTGCGATATGTCCATCCCCCCGATGCCGAACTGGTGGGTAAAGTTGGCCTGCCCACTCGCTAGGAAGGAGCCCATAGCTGCGGCCATAGACACGGGTGAATTCAGGCCATCATGGTCTATTTTCGTCGTCATCATCGCTCAACGGAATTCCTTAATTCAATCTGAAAGTTTATTACAATTTAAAATTTTAATTTCAATATGTGACCGTTTGGCAAACTATTTCAGCCCATCCTAGTGAACTGAGCAGATTGGGGAAAATAAATTTCTGAAGACGGCTATGCGGAGTTGCTGGCATTCCAGATCTCCAGAGACTGGCAAAAAGGTGGGGCTAGGGAAAGAGGGACAGGGTGGAACTTGTGGGGGCCATAAAAAGGGCTTTTCTGGACTTTGAGTAGTGTGGGGAGTGGAGAGAAAGGGCGGGCGAGCCTAAGGCTTCAATGGCACTCTAATGAAGGCCCCCCAGCCTGCTCTGGGGACCTCTGCCAGCCTACACTCTAGCCTTCGCCTCTCCGTCTCCCGAATCCCCATAATTTGATATTTTTCGTTTTTTTTTCGTTTCTCCAAAAATGTCCAAAAAATTAAATATGAACCTGGACAAAAGTGCTAGATAAATGTGCCAGGAAAGGAGAGCGTTCTTGGATTCATTGTCCAAGCACAGAACCAGGTAATGCAAAGCAGAGCAGCCAGGCTAATGAATAAATAGCTTGGGGTTGTTGCTATGCTCTCGCTTCCTCAGGAAAAGGATGAGAGCGTTCTTTTCATTACGCTCACTACTGACAAGAAAGAATAAAAGTAAAAGCTCAGGAAGCTCCTCTTTTGCCCTGCACGAAAAACTGCCTCCTGAAACCTAAGAGCTAGGCTGGCCTTTAGCCAAGGCAGATCGGAAATCCGTGGGCATTGCAGGGTGGGTGAATTTGAGAGTCAGCTGGCATGCAGCCTTTGATGAATATAGGGGGAGGGCGGCGGCGGCAGTACTGGAGCGGGCCCAGGCAGAGAGGGCTGGAGATTGGAAGGGAGGGAAAGGCGGAGTAGGAGGGGGGTAGCGGATCCTATCACGGCCCCCCTCCTCTAAGCATTCTCCACTTCCTCCACTCACGGGCCCTCATTCCGTCTCAATGAACTCTTCGCTACCCAGCCCCCCATTACCCGTCTCTTAAGCCAACCCTGCATTCTTTTTAAAACTTCAGCTAGGTTTTTTTGTCATAAAATAAGCTCTGTTGCTCTTCCCTGCTATCAGAACAATTACATTGAACATTTGGCGTGGGGGAATGGGTTTTAAACAGATTCAAGTGGGGGAGTTATAAATGGCGGAATATCTGCATGAATGAAAGAAGACAGGACTCACAACGAGTCCCCCATGACACTGGCTGAGGCCTAACAAATGGGGACAGGAGTGCTTCTGCTGCTCAGAAGCACCCGTAAAGGTTAGGCTTTGCCTGCCTTCCTTTGAGCGTAAGAAAGGGAAGCATTGCTCATTTGCAGATACGGCCAAATGTCGGCGCTATGAATCTAGATGAGGGCTCGCGCGCACAGTCATGAAGAGGGAATAGCGGTGGAGGAAGGCAGGGGCTGGGAAGGAGGGTTGAGAAGGAGAGCGCGGAGGAGGGGAGGGAAGGGGAGGCAAGCTTCCTTCCTCTTGATTGTCACTCCCAGGCTTTCCTGGCGTTTAGGGGGGGGCATGCCTCACGCCACAGAGAGCCTATCAAGCATCAGAGCGCTCTTTTCTTGGCTAACCGTGATCCTGTCTCTTCCTTTACTGGCAGAGAAATCCTGTCTTGCCGGCAAAGTTATGACCAGGTCATCAGCAATGCATGGAAATATGGAAAGTTCGCAGATGGGGAACGCAATGTTAGTCGATAAGAAGGAGTGAAGAGGAAGAGATAGAGTGAATCGGTTTGCTTTGCGGAGGAGGATAATGCGCTTGATGTAAGAAGATTAATTTGCTTAATGTATTGATGCGTCAGCAAGACTTGCGAGACCTACAACAGGACAAAGATGCCGCTCTAAGCAAAAACATGACTCATTTTTATGTTTTTTTTCTTTGCTTGGTTCAAAATTGCAAGCTAGCGGAGCTCATCTGAAAGTTATTTTACTTTGCCTAGAAAATTGCGAGTGAAATATTTTGGTCACATTTGTCTGCATATACAGGTCTCCTGAGAAAACTAAACCACTTGAAACATTTTTGGCTTTCATTATTTGCTGCTCTCAGCTCAAAATTCGGCTTTCATTATTTGCTGGCCATTTCCGAAACCGCAAGCCCAAAATAAAAGACGTTAACAGCAGGGTGCGTGAAATGAGAAAAGGAGCAAATGGAAAGCCGGGAGGGTTTGGAGGCCCTGTCCTAGGGCGGAGGGGGCTTCCTGTGATTTCATTTGAGGGAGTAAGGGCAACGGGGGGAGCTGCTCTGGCCTGGCGAAGAAGGAAGAGGAGGAGGGGTGGAAGGAGTGGTAGGGGAGGGAGCAGTGCGCTCTAGTCCTTTGCCCGCCCTTCCCCTCCGCACGCCTTGCTTCCTCCGGGGAGGGAGGGAAGGGGGTCTTCTGGCGACCAGCTTTCCAGCGAACCATGCATTTTGCATCCAAACCCCTGCCCAGCTTGCGCCAGGCTCGCATATCTTCCACTGCTGCTGGAGCTTGTGCCCATGATAGCTTAGCAGCTGCGTGCATTTGTTTTGCCGCCAAATGTCACGGTTATGGAAAAATAGGAACTGATCATTCAAGGCAGCTGTACAGCAACAGGAAATGCCCCTCCAGTACTTTCCCGGACTTTTCCAAAATTAACAGCATGTTGAGGCCGAGACATTGGAAACTTGCGCCTACTTGATACTCCTGGTAGGGGACAAGCCCATGCTCCTGGTAGGCATGCGCCCAACTAACTAGACAGATTCAAAAAATGCGCTATTTTTGGAAAAGTCCGGGAAAATTCTGGCCCCAGGAAGAAATGCCACATCAGTAGACGCGGAATTTGTACAGATGATAGCAACCGCCGCAAAAGGCCAGCCAAAAGAGGGCAAAGGTCATGACCATGGCAATCTTGACGCTGGACATGAGCCCGTCCATGCTCTGGTCCACGGAGCTGAGGATGAGGATGAGCAGGAACATGAGGCTGATGCTCACACTCAGCAGGAAGGCCCAGGCAAAGATGGCCTTCTTCCAGGCCGACACCGGGCAGCACATCAGCTGCGGGTCTCTGAGGCTGGACAGGACCAGTTGGGAGTTGAGGAGGCCTGTGTGGATGCAGTTATTGATTCTACCAGGACAGTCAAGGTCGATGGAACCGTGACAGAGTTCGCATTGGAGCAGGCGTTCTTTGGGACTGAGGACTTCCCAGCTGCCCCTGCCTTCTTCTGCCAAGGGCAGGCGTTGCAGCAGCCACTGCTGCAGGCAGGTCACATGGGCGTGTGCCACGGAGCCTCGACACTCGCATGGTCGAACCAGAGTCTTCAAGTAACATTTATCTCTACGAAAAGAGCAAGGAGAGGCCATTTGAAAACTAAACTACCCCAGTGCCTTCATGGCAGTAGCGACAAACGGTGAGTGAAGCCTGGCTGGATCTAGTCTCACTCTCTGCCTTCTCTGCTGCTGCATAGGAGTCTAACATTCCCAAATCATCTCTCAAAGGCTCTGTGACCTTGCACAAGATTGGTGCTTGAGCTGGGCGCTGTGGTGAGTTCTGGCTCTCCTTCCTCGGACATGCTGGCTTGAGTCGAGAGAAGCGGGAGAAGATGCAGAGGCGGCGGTAATTGGGGACGTCGTATGCGCAGAGTGCGTAGTGTGGTGTAGAGGGGCAGGTGTGTGTGCGATGTTTCTGTGAGGAGGACCAGCGAACAGGTTCCACACTGCACTGCCCTTACAATCTCTCTCACTGCCCAGGCCTGCACACAAGAGCGCAGCAACCGTCCCTTGGCCACACATGGGCCTTGTTATGACCCGCCTGTGAAAGGCCGCTCTTGTTGGCCAACAGCCCTAATGATCACTGTTGGACTCATGCGAAATGCATGCCTACACATTGTGCTGTTGAGTCCAGTCTTATGCAAGCTGCTTTCAAAATTATATTCAAGACAATATTGAAGTCTGGTAGCGTTTCAGGCTATATTTGCCATTTGTCAACAATTTGTGGACCCATAATCTGACTGATGTAGATGTTGCTTGATTTTCTTTTTAAAGTAATGAAAGTGTTGTGGAAATAATCAGGGTTTTATGCCAAAAGTGAAAAGAGTTTGGGAATGAGCAGAAGGCTGAGGATGTAGATGAAGACGATGAAGGCGAAGAGACGGACGGACTTCGGGTGATCTCTGCAGACCAAGCTGGCCGTTTTGAAAAGTTCCGGGGATGGAAGAAGTAACAGGAGGAATTCCTTGAGCCCGCCCCATTTGTGCTGAACGTAGGGGTCGAGAAAGGAGGCTGACTCCTGCCAGGTTCGAATCGCGAATGATCCTCGTCGTCGTACTTTCACCTTCAATCACTTCTGGTTTCCTCATTTGCTAATTTTCAGTTTAGTTTAGCGGGGCAAACGAACGACGACGCTTTTAACCAAAGCGAAGGAGCTGTTATTTATTTTATAATTTGTTGGTTATCCTGCTGAGTAAATAGCTCATTTAATTTTTTTAAATTTTTCAATTAAACTATTTAAATTATTTAAATTTTAATTAAATCATTACTTTTTGTTGACATATGAAAGTAAATATTTGAACACAAAAAAAACTTTAAATTTTTATCGATACTATGGCTTTGGTTAGAGTTAAAGAAGTAAACATAGCCAAGAAAAATGTTGACCCTCATTGGACGTTTTTCAAGTAGCAAAGGACCGAATTGTAGTTTGTGAAAAATTATGTCAACAAGGAAGCAGACAAATCATTAGCAATGAAATCCAAGGAATTGCGTAAAAAGTTTAACCTCAGGTCGCTTGCTGAGCGATTGGGTCCTGGATCTGCTGCGAATGATGGAACAGCCGGACCCCCCTCCACTCACCATTGGAGGCCCTTCCGTCAACATTTCTTTTTCGCTTCAAATATTTCTTCATAACGTAAAAGGTAATTTCCAAACCATAATCATAGAGCAAATTGAATAATATAGCAAATAGGGCAAATAAACAACTCATGTCCAGTATTCCCTGCTTTCTCCCAGATGAACGCAATTAACCCAGCTAGAAAATAGCCAGTCCGAAAACTTCCCTCTCTACCAGTCCGCAGGCCATGAATGAGCCTCGAATGCTTCTGAAAGGTCAAAAGACCCCTAGACAGGGCGCATAAAGCCAGCTTTGTGGCAAGAAGCGTGAGTCAAGGAGGGAGGGGGCGAGTGAGAAGGGCCTGTGGGCGCGCAGGCGAGAGCGAGAGCGCATCTGGCCTCTAGGTCGCGGCGGGGGCCAGGAGACAGCTGGCACACTCTCTAGGAGCAGCTCCGGTCTTCGAGAGGGGCCCTCCCGTCCAAAAAATGCCCCCTCCCCACTCCAGGCTGCGCAGTCTAAGTGGAAGGGAGGGAAAAACTCCGTCGCCGCCACCGCAACTGTCCCGATGTCCCTTCATCGTCGCCTACTGCCGCTCTCTCCACCAACCAACCAACCAAATTTTTGCGTGGCACCCCCCCCCCCCCCCCGACCCCCCCCGGTCCCAACCAACCAACCAACATTTCCAAGTTGGTGTCAAACCAACCAACCAACTTGGCTGGAAGGTACCCCCCCGGGGCCCCTGGTCCTTCCAACCAACCAATTTTTTGAAAATTTCAAAGGAAATTCACTGAGTTTGTAGGTGAAAATCGAAAATTTTCCTTGCTGAAGCAAGTTTATTGCTAATTTAGGGTTTTTAAAGGCAATTTTTCCTTATATATCCCTCTATTATGCAAAATTTTCTCAATGTTCCAAGTAATCAACCAACTTTGACCAACCCCCAAATAACCCCCACCGGTGGGGGGTGGGGGCCCCGGGGGGGGGGGGTCGGGTGGGGCCCCCGCACCAACCAACCAACTTTGACCTGGAAAAACCCGACCGGGGGGGGTGGGGGGGGGGGGGGTAAAATCAACCAACTCCGGGGGGGGGGGTTCCTTTTGTAGTAGGGACACGTATGGCCCAAAAGAGCCAAGGGCAACCTGAGCAGTGCCCGGAGGCGATGTGCGCGGGAGTTGCGCCTCCTACGTCGACTGGCCTGGGAGGGGTTGGCGCTGCCGACGGCGTCCAGCCTCGAGGTCTCCGGCTCCGAGGAGTCCAGGCTGGACAGGGAGGACTTGTAGGAGATGCTGCACTCGTTCTCGTCCGTGATCTTGATCTTCGGCAGGCTGCAAAACTCCCAAACTCCCTCCCCCAACTCTCTCCCATGACAGGCCTCCAAACCCCACCTGAGCCTATGGCTGCCGTTGGTGTTCTGACCGTCCAGGTCTAGGCGAAGCTTGCCGCTGCGCTGACGCAGCCGCTCCATCATCAGCGCCCCTGCCTGTAGATAGGCCAGACAAGCCAACAGCTGGCAGGCCACGTAGAGCCCCTCCAGAGTCAGGCCGATGATTCTCGCCTCCTCGCCCACCACCAGCGTCCCTTCAGACCGTCCTCTCTACCCTCCCTTTAGGAAGGCAGAGAGCCTAAGGGCCAGCACCGAAAAGCTGGGCAGTGATGAGGAGGAGGGTGAGGCCGGTGACGAGGGTCTGGAGGACGAGGTCCTTGGGCCGACAGGCGGGGCAGCCGAAGCTGCACAGCCGCTCCAGCAGCACTACTCCGTGGAGGAATACTAGCAGGAGCAGGGGCTGCAGGACCCTGGACCAGTGCACCGTCTTCTCCCATCCCAGGCTCCCAGATTGAGAGGCTGGAAACATGTAAAGGGCGCGACTGACGTAGGCTGGGACGCGATCGCGACGCTCATAGGGGTCCATGAGTAGGTAGGCGGCTCGCAGCCCTGCGGCCACGCAGAGAATGGCCACCATTCGACCCTGGACAAGACCCATGTCTGACTGGGGGGGCAGGGTAGGCTGGGTGTGAGACCTGAGTGTAGCGATAGGGGGCGTTGGTAGGGAGGTGCAAGGCCCCGAGGAAGGTGTACAGGGCGATGAAAAACCAGAGCACGGCGATGCTGTAGTAGTGAACCTGAAAGGCAGCTGTATTAAGCTGGGATAGTGCAAGCATTGTGAGTGTATGCTGGAAAACGTGGCCAAATTATAGACACAGAATGATTTTGACTGCTACGTCTTCGATGAAAGGTCGGTAAATACGATGCCCGTTTGGACCAGGTCTCTAGTTGGATGGCAGTGAAAGTAGACCTCCCAAAGGCTTTGCAGGTTCCAGAGGGCAGCAATGGGGTCCACGGTGGAGATGCGAGCGTCGCCGATGAAGGAGTTGGCCGAGTGTGGCATGTCCATCCCCCCTCCCATGCTGAACGGAAGGGTAAAGTTGGCCTGCCCACTCGCTAGGAAGGAGCCCATAGCTGCGGCCATAGACACGGGTGAATTCAGGCCATCATGATCTATTTTCGTAGTCATCATCGCTCAACGGAATTCCTTTTTTCAATCTGAAAGTTTATTACAATTTTTTAAATTTTATTTCAATATGTGACCGTTTCGGCAACTATTTCAGCCCATCCTAGTGAACTGAGCAGATTGGGAAAATGAATTTCTGAAGGCCGCTATGCGGAATGGCTGGCATTCCAAATCCCCAGAGACTGGCAAAAAGGTGCGGCTAGGGAAAACGGGGACAGGGTGGAACTTGTGGGGGCCATAAAAAGAGCTTTTCTGGACTTTGAGTAGTGTGGGGAGTGGAGAGAAAGGGCGGGCGAGCCTAAGGCTTCAATGGCACTCTAATGAAGGCCCCCCAGCCTGCTCTGGGGACGTCTGCCAGCCTACACTCTAGCCTTCAGACAACGCCGTGGCGCCTCTCTCAAATCCCCATAATTTGATATTTTTCGTTTTTCGATAAATTTTCAAAAAATTAAATATGAACCTAGACTATAGACAAAAAAGCTAGATAAATGTGCCAAGAAAGGAGAGCGTTCTAGGATTCATTGTCCAAACACAGCACCAGGTAATGCAAAGCAGAGTAGCCATCCTAATGAATAAATAGCTTGGGGTTGTTGCTATGCTCTCGCTTCCTCAGGAAAAGGATGAGAGCGTTCTTTTCATTACGCTCACTACTGACAAGAAAGAATAAAAGTAAAAGATCAGGAAGCTCCACTTTTGCCCTGCACGAAAAACTGCCTCCTGAAACCTAAGAGCTAGGCTGGCCTTTAGCCAAGGCTGATCGGAAATCCGTGGGCATTGCAGGGTGGGTGAATTTGAGAGTCAGCTGGCATGCAGCCTTTGATGAATATAGGGGGGGGGAGGGCGGCAGAACTGGAACGGGCCCAGGCAGAGAGGGCTGGAGATTGGAAGGGAGGGAAAGCGGCTTGGTGGAGTAGGAGGGGGGTGGCGGATCCTATCACGGCCCCCCTCCTCTAAGCATTCTCCACTTCCTCCACTCACCGCCCTCATTCCGTCTCAATGAACTCTTCGCTACCCAACCCCCCATTACCCGTCTCTTAAGCCAACCCTGCATTCTTTTTAAAACTTCAGCTAGGTTTTTTGTCACAAAGCAAGCTCTGATGCCCTTCCCTGCTATCAGGACAATTACATTGATCATTTGGGGTGGGGGAAATGGATTTGAAATAGGTTCAAGTGGTGAGAGTTAAAAGGTGGACCAACTGGCATCTGCATGAATGAAAGATAACAGGACTCACAACGAGTCCCCCATGACACTGGCTGAGGCCTAACAAATGGGGACAGGAGTGCTTCTGCTGCTTAGAAGCACCAGTAAAGGTTAGGCCGCTCTTTTCCCTGCCTTCATTTGAGCGTAAGAAAGAGAAGTATTGCTCATTTGCAGATACGGCCAAATGTCGGCGCTATGAATCTAGATGAGGGCTCGCGCGCGCAGTCATGAAGAGGGAATAGCGGTGGAGGGAGGCAGGGGCTGGGAAGGAGGGTTGAGAAGGAGAGCGCGGAGGAGGGGAGGGAAGGGGAGGGCAAGCTTCCTTCCTCTTGATTGTCACTCCCAGGCTTTCCTGGCGTTTAGGGGGGCATGCCTCACGCCACAGAGAGCCTGTCAAGCATCAGAGCGCGCTTTTCTTGGCTAACCGTGATCCTGTCTCTTCCTTTGCTGGCAGAGGAATCCTGTCCTGTCGGCAAAGTTATGAGCAGGTCATCAGCAATGCATGGAAATATGGAAAGTTAGCAGATGGGGAACGCAATGTTAGTCGATAAGAAGGAGTGAAGAGGAAGAGATGGAGTGAATCGGTTTGCTTTGCGGAGGAGGATAATGCGCTTGATGTAAGAAGATTAATTTGCTTAATGTATTGATGCGTCAGCAAGACTTACGAGACCTACAACAGGACAAAGATGCCGCTCTAAGCAAAAACATGCCTCATTTTTATGTTTTTTTTCTTTGCTTGGTTCAAAAATGAAAGCTAGAGGAGCTCATCTGAAAGTTATTTTACTTTGCCTAGAAAATTGCGAATGAAATATTTTGGCCACATTTGCCTGCACATACAGGTCTCCTGAGAAAACTAAACCACTTGAAACATTTTTGGCTTTCATTATTTGCTGCTCTCAGCTCAAAATTTGGCCTTCATTATTTGCTGGCCATTTCCGAAACCGCAAGCCCAAAATAAAAGACGTTAACAGCAGTGGGCGTGAAATGAGAAAAGGAGCAAATGGAAAGCCGGGAGGGTTTGGAGGCCCTGTCCTAGGGCGGAGGGGGCTTCCTGTGATTTCATTTGAGGGAGTAAGGGCAACGGGGGGAGCTGCTCTGGCCTGGCGAAGAAGGAAGAGGAGGAGGAATGGAAGGAGTGGTAGGGGAGGGAGCAGTGCGGCCTAGTCCTTTGCCCGCCCTTCCCCTCCGCACGCCTTGCTTCCTCCGGGGAGGGAAGGGAAGGGGGTCTTCTGGCGACCAGCTTTCCAGCGAACCATGCATTTTGCATCCAAACCCCTGCCCAGCTCGCGCCAGGCTCGCATATCTTCCACTGCTGCTGGAACTTGTGCCCATGATAGCTGCGTGCTGCGTGCATTTCGTTTGCCTCGAAAGGTCACGGACACGGTTATGAAAGAATATGAACTGATCATTCAAGGCAGGCTGTACAGTAACAGGAAGAGCGTAGCCATCAGTAGACGCGGAATTTGTACAAATGATAGCAGCCGCCGCAAAATGCCAGCCAAAAGAGGGCAAAGGTCATGACCATGGCAATCTTGACGCTGGACATGAGCCCGTCCATGCTCTGGTCCACGGAGCTGAGGATGAGGATGAGCAGGAACATGAGGCTGATGCTCACGCTGAGCAGGAAGGCCCAGGCAAAGATGGCCTTCTTCCAGGCCGACACCGGGCAGCACATCAGCTGCGGGTCTCTGAGGCTGGACAGGACCAGCTGGGAGTTGAGGAGGCCTGTGTGGATGCAGTTATTGATTCTACCAGGACAGTCAAGGTCGACGGAACCGTGACAGAGTTCGCATTGGAGCAGGCGTTCTTTGGGACTGAGGACTTCCCAGCTGCCCCTGCCTTCTTCTGCCAAGGGCAGGCGTTGCAGCAGCCACTGCTGCAGGCAGGTCACATGGGCGTGTGCCACGGAGCCGCGACACTCGCATGGTCGAACCAGAGCCTTCGAGTAACATTTATCTCTACGAAAAGAGCAAGGAGAGGCCATTTGAAAACTAAACTACCCCAGTGCCTTCATGGCAGTAGCGACAAACGGTGAGTGAAGCCTGGCTGGATCTAGTCTCACTCTCTGCCTTCTCTGCTGCTGCATAGGAGTCTAACATTCCCAAATCATCTCTCAAAGGCTCTGTGACCTTGCACAAGATTGGTGCTTGAGCTGGGCGCTGTGGTGAGTTCTGGCTCTCCTTCCTCGGACATGCTGGCTTGAGTCGAGAGAAGCGGGAGAAGATGCAGAGGCGGCGGTAATTGGGGACGGCGCAGAGTGCGTAGTGTGGTGTAGAGGGGCAGGTGTGTGTGCGATGTTTCTGTGAGGAGGACCAGCGAACAGGTTCCACACTGCACTGCCCTTACAATCTCTCTCACTGCCCAGGCCTGCACACAAGAGCGCAGCAACCGTCCCTTGGCCAAACATGGGCCTTGTTATGGCCCGCCTGTGAAAGGCCGCTCTTGTTGGCCAACAGCCCTAATGATCACTGTTGGACTCATGCGAAATGCATGCCTACACATTGTGCTGTTGAGTCCAGTCTTATGCAAGCTGCTTTCAAAATTATATTCAAGACAATATTGAAGTCTGGTAGCGTTTCAGGCTATATTTGCCATTTGTCAACAATTTGTGGACCCATAATCTGACTGATGTAGATGTTGCTTGATTTTCTTTTTAAAGTAATGAAAGTGTTGTGGAAATAATCAGGGTTTTATGCCAAAAGTGAAAAGAGTTTGGGAATGAGCAGAAGGCTGAGGATGTAGATGAAGACGATGAAGGCGAAGAGACGGACGGACTTCGGGTGATCTCTGCAGACCAAGCTGGCCGTTTTGAAAAGTTCCGGGGATGGAAGAAGTAACAGGAGGAATTCCTTGAGCCCGCCCCATTTGTGCTGAACGTAGGGGTCGAGAAAGGAGGCTGACTCCTGCCAGGTTCGAATCGCGAATGATCCTCGTCGTCGTACTTTCACCTTCAATCACTTCTGGTTTCCTCATTTGCTAATTTTCAGTTTAGTTTAGCGGGGCAAACGAACGACGACGCTTTTAACCAAAGCGAAGGAGCTGTTATTTATTTTATAATTTGTTGCGCGGCCGAAGGCCGCCTGCCGCGGAGGGCAGGGCAGTCAGAGCTCCGTAGGCCGGAGGGCATGGGTGTGGAGGCCCCGGAGCGTAGCCTAGCATGCGAAGCATGCTAGGCGAAGCGTAGGGGCCGTAGCACCCGTGCCCGGAGGCCGGAGGAGCTCTGGCGCCCTGCCCGAAGCGGCGGGCGGCCAAGGCCAGCTTAAGCAGTTACCCCATTTTTGCGTCCGTCTGTCCGCATATATATCTTATTATATACGGGTGATGCTATTTTCGGGATGGCCTTGGCGCCGTATGGTTTCTAATCAAATCGTGGCACATGATAGCTTTTTGGATAGATCTCAGTGAGTTCTTTAACATATGTAGGGAAGTCCTCGCCAGTTTTCCATTGAAAAAAATTGTGATTGAAAACGTTCTCAATTTTGGTCATTTTTCACTTTGAAACTTGCTTGCTCATCCAATTTTTGACTTTTCTTGTCGGACTTTTTTTTCAATTCAAGGCAACATAATTATGTTTAAGACCTTTCATTTACTTTTTCAACTTTTCAAAATTATTTTATTAAAAAATCGCATTGAGTGAAGTCAATTTTCGCGATTTGAGCTCTACTCAGGTTGCTGATGTTTCAAGGCATTGATTAGTAAGGATGGCTGCAGTAGTTAGAGTAAAGCAGCACTGATTGCTTTCAAAGCTTTCGTATGCACTGCTGAGCAGCTGCATACACAGAAGCTCATCGACTATAGATGTTTAATCTGCTGAACTAAAGTTAAATACATGATAGTTTTGAACAATATTTTTAAGAAATCTTTGTTATGTGTAGCAATAATGTATAGCAATAAAATTAAATAAATGATAAGGGCGGAAAGAATAGGAAAAATTAAAGAAATGAGAAGGGTGGCCGCGCGAAGCGCGGCCACTGACCCATATTACTAGTATATATATATATGTGTCTTTCCGGGGCCGGGCCTCCGCGGTTTTTCAACGAAATTGGCTAATTTTTTGCATGAAGGTCCTTCTGGGTGGTATCTCCAGGCCATTTTTTGGGATGGGCGTAATTTTTCGATTTTTGCCCAAAACTCAATTTTTTGATGTTTCAAAATACAAAAATTCATAAATCACTGGTTTTTCAATGAAATTGGCTGAATTTTGGCAGGTACGTCCATCAAGGTAATATCTTGAAGCTGGCAAAAGGAATCTCCGAAATATTAATTATTTCCCGATTTATGGCGAAAAACCTAAAATCTTGATGTTTCAAAAATTCGAACATCCATAAATCGATGGTTTTTCAATGAAATTGGCTGAATTTTGGCAGGTACGTCCATTAAAGTGATATCTTGAAGCTGGCAAAAGGAATTTCCGAAATATTAATTATTTCCTGATTTATGGCGAAAAACCTAAAATCTTGATGTTTCAAAAATTACAACATCGATAAATCGGTGGTTTTTCTATGAAATCAGTTGAATTTTGGCATGAACGTCTATCAAGGTGGTAAATTGAAGTTCAGAAAAGGACTTTTTAAAATGTTTATTATCTCTTCATATTTAGTCAAAAACATAAAATATTGATGTTTCAAAAATTCAAACATCCATAAATCACCGAGTTTTTAATAAAATCAGCTCACTTTTGTTAGTGATTCATATGGGTGGTATAGTAATGTTATTTGAGGTTTTTATTTGGACCAAAGGCCGCGCATCTTGGCGATAGCCGAGTATACCTAGTTGGTTATCCTGCTGAGTAAATAGCTCATTTAATTTTTTTAAATTTTTCAATTAAACTATTTAAATTATTTAAATTTTAATTAAATCATTACTTTTTGTTGACATATGAAAGTAAATATTTGAACACAAAAAAAACTTTAAATTTTTATCGATACTATGGCTTTGGTTAGAGTTAAAGAAGTAAACATAGCCAAGAAAAATGTTGACCCTCATTGGACGTTTTTCAAGTAGCAAAGGACCGAATTGTAGTTTGTGAAAAATTATGTCAACAAGGAAGCAGACAAATCATTAGCAATGAAATCCAAGGAATTGCGTAAAAAGTTTAACCTCAGGTCGCTTGCTGAGCGATTGGGTCCTGGATCTGCTGCGAATGATGGAACAGCCGGACCCCCCTCCACTCACCATTGGAGGCCCTTCCGTCAACATTTCTTTTTCGCTTCAAATATTTCTTCATAACGTAAAAGGTAATTTCCAAACCATAATCATAGAGCAAATTGAATAATATAGCAAATAGGGCAAATAAACAACTCATGTCCAGTATTCCCTGCTTTCTCCCAGATGAACGCAATTAACCCAGCTAGAAAATAGCCAGTCCGAAAACTTCCCTCTCTACCAGTCCGCAGGCCATGAATGAGCCTCGAATGCTTCTGAAAGGTCAAAAGACCCCTAGACAGGGCGCATAAAGCCAGCTTTGTGGCAAGAAGCGTGAGTCAAGGAGGGAGGGGGCGAGTGAGAAGGGCCTGTGGGCGCGCAGGCGAGAGCGAGAGCGCATCTGGCCTCTAGGTCGCGGCGGGGGCCAGGAGACAGCTGACACACTCTCTAGGAGCAGCTCCGGTCTTCGAGAGGGGCCCTCCCGTCCAAAAAATGCCCCCTCCCCACTCCAGGCTGCGCAGTCTAAGTGGAAGGGAGGGAAAAACTCCGTCGCCGCCACCGCAACTGTCCCGATGTCCCTTCATCGTCGCCTACTGCCGCTCTCTCCACTCCCACCCAGGTCTGAAGGCCGCCCCCCCCCCCCCTGGGCGGCGTATTCGATTACGCAGAGTGCCTGTTGCCCTGGCTGCCTGCCCCATCCCTCTTGTTTATGCCACACTGAGCGCCTGAGGAGGTTTATTTACTTGGCTCCAGTCTAGAAGACGCAGTCTACTGTTTACCTGCCTTTCTGTTGCTGCGAACAACATTTTTTCATGACTGAAACTGAAATTTCCGTCAACAAACAATATATGCACAAAATTTAATCAGCATTATGCATTCAGGCCAGGGGTAAAGAGGCGGCTTTTCAGCTGGCCTTTGGGTGGCGCTGGAATGTTGATTAAAGCGAATGCGGCTGGAGGGCCCCTGCAAAAGGGGGCTGGGATGTGAGGGGGTGGGGATTGGGAGGAGGGGAGTGCCGCCTTAACGACTGGGGCAGGGCTGCAGGCCTTGATAGGCCTCTCTGCGCTCACAGAGGCTGGGCCTACCAGCCTCCTCCACCTCTCCCCAGCCCTTTTGACCTGCAAAGGCCATTTGGACTCCAGCCCTTATCACATCCAGCCGCGGGGGCCGCTCCCTCCGGCCAATGCGATTAGCTCAGCCTACTTCCGCCCCGCCTGCCCCCCTGCAACAGTCACTGATTTCCGCACCCCACTCACTCCGCCTGCCGCGAGCACAAAAAGACTGAGGTGTGGGAGGTGGTGTGAGGTGGAGGGAGAGTGACGCGCTGTTTGGGCGGCAGGATATCGATTGCGCCAGGCGTCCGGTGTCAGCAGAGGCCGCCGCAGAGGGAATGAGAAGGTGGGGCGGGCGCGCCATTGGGGCGATGAGCCACTTGCTATAATGAGCAGTCGTGGGGGGGCCTTGGCAACCTACACCTGCCCTCATCCCTCCCCTCCCTGCCAGCCTGTCACCAGCTGCAATCAATTGCTCCCTCAATTTATCTCTCCCCTGCTCCTTCCTTGCCTCTGTTTTTGCCTGGCCATAGAGCCACGGCCATTCATTAGGGGGGGCCTGGAAGCATTCATTTGCATGCCTCTTTCATTGCTGCTCCTGGAAGGTGCTAGAAGGAACTAAATGTTTTGTCATTTTTGTAATGTGAATGTATTTAAAATGCGAAGAAGATTTTTGCAAAATTAAAACGGATGGACGCCTAATATTTTGAGCATGAAGGGAACTACAGTTTTATTAGATTTTTTGACAAACGCTTTTAAAAGGAAAAGCAATAGGTACCGGAAACAGAAGATATTTACCATACTATTTTTCTATTTATTTCTTTCAGTTTACATTGGGGTGAACAAGTTCAATTTCGGTTGATTCATTTTCACAAAAAAATAATCTTCATTCGTAGCATAATGTTTTTTCCTTCTAAAATTTTTTTGTTTAATTTCTTAAGCCCTTTAATCTATGCGCTTATCCTGGAAAACATTTCGAACACTGATGAAATCAGAACACTGATGCAGTTTGGGACTGTGAAGGTGGGTTTGCTGTTGCGGGTTGCGCGGTTTGGAAGGAGGTGGTGCTTGGAAGGCTCTTGAGGAGCTCATCCGCGGCGCGTTTTCTCAACCCCATGCATCTTTCACCGAAGCCATACAGGTCGTCTCTCCAGCCTTCCTTAGCAGACGCTGCCAGGCATGGATGATCGGCCCAGAGCCTCCTTCTAGCGCCAGCCACAGCCACACTGCCGCTCAGATGGTTTCCATTTTTCCAATAACCTCCTAATTGCTTAAAATACGGCTATAAAGGCTGATAAAAGAGTTTGATCTTGCGAACAGGATGGTTCATTTGAGCCCAGAGATTGTTCACAAAGCAGAGCGCCAAAAGTAGAGGCGCCGGGAGGGCAGCGAAAATGAGGCTCAGTTCGGGCGAAATTCAATAGAGCCTTGTGAGGCGCAAAACAATCAGCACACACCGCCGCCCGTCCCTTATGTCATTGCCTAGCCTTTCACCACTGGCTGCCCATAGCTTCAAAAACCAGGGGCCACCTAGGGCCCTAGAGATGTGCGTGGCAGCCATCCTTATGCTGAACAGCTTCCACCACTACTATGCCACGATGCTGGAGTACTGTGAGCATGTCCTCGCAGCACTCCTGCTATTTGCCACCACTGCCGTCATCTTTGTCCCTGCCGGACTGTTCCTCTTCCAGACTACTTGGCAGGCTGGCTTTTCAGGAAATCAGAAAAATTAAAAAAATAGGCCAATAAAAAATTTTAAAAAATTTAAAAAATTTAAAAAAAATTAGGCAATATAGGCCGAAGGATGGCTCATTCTCGAAATGACAGAGGCTGGGCGAAATTGATGTAGAGGCAGTGAGGCGATCTAGGCTAGGTGCAGGCTAATTACTGCCGGCATGTGGCTGGCGCTAAATGTGGTCATTATCCTGGCCGCCAGGTTAAGTGTCAGCCAGGGCACCTCCTTCTTTTACTCTGGCAAGGAACTGACGGAGAAAAAGAGGGAGCGGGTGAATTGAGGAGGGAGAGGGTGTGGAGGAGGAGCGAGCCTACATGGCCATCCTGGTGCTGGTGGTGGGCGTGGCGGGCGGGCTGGCAGCTGTCAATTTTCTTCCTCTTCCTCCATATCTTCTTTGAGCAAGCATTTGAATTGCAGGTCATCATCTTCATCTTCCTCTGCAAAAACTGCTACACTCGCCAGGAGCCACTTACAACGTTGCCTTTCACCAGTGCCAGTTTTTGTGGAGGGAAGGGGGGGAGAGTAAATGGGGCAGATCATTTTCTGTTGCGGGAGGGCCAATCTTGCAAAAGCGTTTTTAGAGGCCTCCAAAATGCTGTCACAGCCAAAACTCTTCAGCTCAACAATCCATCTTCAGCTACTGCAGGACGCGGGATGCGGCTGCCAAGAAGCATGGCGATCGCGAGGCCAAAGGCTACCACCTAATGGAGGAAGGGCTCATGCTCAGTCCACCCGACAAAGTACCCGCCAGCGCCCAACCGCCTTCCTTCCCTCAGCAGCAAAACAGCCCGTTCCCATTTCAATCTCTACTGCTTTCTCGCTTTTGGCAATGAATTCCGGCAGATGTCTTTTCAAATAAGTCATCCATCTGACGGAAACGATGGGAAGGGATTGTGATTAGGAAGGTCGGGTGTATAGTGGTCTTAAAGCTGGGGGCTGAGCTTGGACTCTTGCAGACGAAGCCGGCTAAACCAGTGCCCACTCTTATTACACATTCCCTCAACTTTCTTCTACTGCCCCCCTTACCCTTCACGGACCACTACAAAGCGAAACTCTCGAAAAAGTCGGCTTGTAGTAGGAAGCTTGCAGGAGCAGCAAAGTGGCAGAAGCGGGGCGGAAGGAAGGGAGCATCAGCTTACCCTCCACACCGTCTGCGACGGACGAAGAGGGCGCGGCTCCCATCAAAGTGCAACTACGCCCGCACATCTCCCTACCTCCAATTCCTTTGTTAGCTCAGTTTCACAGGAGCTAGCAAAAAAACAGGTTATTTTCCGATCAACGGGAAAGACCCCCGATTCAAATCCCTTCAAATTGAACATGAACATTCTTTCGGATGGTTGCTGTCACATTTATGGTGTAGACGATAAAGACGAAAAATCATTTCGATCCACTTTCGGGTGTGCTCATTTTAGCCAACTCACTCTGCCCCTTTGCCAAAGCCCAAAAGGGGCGGGCAGGCCTCTCTAGGTGCGCAAACAAAGCAGGGGCGACAGGTGCAAGCCTGACTGGCCTCTCTATTTGGCAGGGCCTTGGAGGAGAGTCGATCGCGTGCCAGCACCACCGCCTCCCACTCCACCCCTCTTCTCCGTTCCACTTCTCCTCCCCTAAGCTGGCCCTAAAGGAGGAAGAGTTCCAGGAGCTCGTTGGGGCCGTGCTGCAGTGCCGCCGGAGCCAATCTGGGGCCCTCGTCGCCTCCCACCAACTCCACAGCCGCACTCTTCTGCTTTCTTCGTTGGCAATTCGCTTTCTGCAAGGCCTTCAGTTGCTGCCGGGTGGGGAAGGGGGTCTTCAGGCGTTTTTTGTGGACCAGGAATATGAGGATCAGATGAAGACTTCCTTCCCCTTTCGGTGGCTAAGTCGCTATCTAATCCGGCTTTAGGCATTCTTGATATTCTGAGGCATAAGCGGAAGTTTTCAGCAGAGAAGGATTAAATTGAAACCCCTCTCTTGGCTGCTGCAAGGGGTTAGGGCGGCAAGGAAAAAGAGGTGCGTGGCCTGAAAAAGCCTGAAGGGGCTATTCCAGGCCCGTGACACTAGGGAAAGGGCAAGGGGCGCTGGGCGGTGCTCAGGGATCAATAGAGGGCTTTTGGTAGGCGCGTGAGTACGACCGCAAGTACGCCTACGGCACCTTCCGCTTCCCCCAGCCGCCCAACTTCACCCTCACGCCGCCGCCTTTCCGTTTCATTCCCTTCCCTCCTTCCTCCTTCAAACCTCATCCCTCCTTGCCAGCGGAAGCAGCCGCTACTCCACTGGGCCGCACTCTGCCCAGGTCTCGCCAGCTCGTCCTCGACAAGGCATCCCCGCCCCTTCCACCTCTTCCGCACTACCACCCGCCGCCGCCCACACCGGTCCTGCAGCCGCAGCCGATGTATCCGGCGAGCCATCGGAACGCCTTCAGCCAGCTGTCCACGGAGGAGGAGCGGAGGAGGTGGGTTCTTGGAGCCTCTTTTTGGTCAGGCAGGGTGGGCAGAGCTTGCAGACAGTCGATGTACCAGCGCAGTGATCCGCGGGCATTTAGCCAAGGCGCAGCAGTTCAGCCGAGTGGCTTCCTGCCCCAGCCCTTCTACTCCTTTCGGGATCGCTTTGGGTTGCCTTTCCTCGATGATCATCTGATGCTAGTTTTGGCGAAAGAAGCCAACTGGGAAATGATTGAATATTGAAAGGGAATATTGAAAGGTTGGACTCCCAGCAAAAACAATTACTGCTTAAATATCTATCAACCAAGTTTGCTTAGCAAGCTGTCCCCTTTTCCCTCTTCCTGCTTTTCCTCAACAGCTTATAGCCCCACATCAACCTCTTAGTCCGACTGAGAAATGCAATCTTCACAGACGCCTGCTGGAGGCAGACACGGGCAGCCTGGAGTGGCCAGGCTTCGCACGTCGCGTCTACAGCCACATTCAAGTCCCTTCTGAGCACCTCTCTCTTTTTCCTCGGCCAAAAAAGCGGGTGCTTGGAAGGCGACGGTGCTGGGCAGCAGCAGCAGCTCCGGAGACATGCCGCACCAGCCTCCTCCTCCTACACACTGGCAACAACAGCCCTCTCAAGTCTGTGCCGCCCCTCTTCTTGCCTTTCCCTTTTGCCCTACTCCCCTCCTCCCCACCCGCCACATCTGGCCAAGCAGCTTTCAAGCCTTCTCCTTCAGAGCCAGAGCTTTCTTGACAGTCCCCATCTGTCGCCTAGAAAGCAGGGGAAAAAACGGAGAGAAAATGGAGCGCGGCGTTGATAGGCTCCGCTGATTCATAATAGATGCCGTGAGGAGTGGGGAACTAAGAGAGCGCGCAGCTGAAGATTCCTCAGGGGGCTGCCTACTCCCCCCTTCCCACTCCAATAAACTTACCCTCCGCCGCTCTAAGGGGGCAGGGGAGGAGGGTCTTTTGTATTTGCACTAGTCCTATCCCAGCCGCCCCCTGAATACGCCTACACCCCCCCGTTTACTGCAATGCTTGGCTGAAGGCGGAGGGAGGCGGGCCAGCTTCCTTCCGAGAGGCGTCACCCTGTGCACGAGGTTTGAGAGAGGCTTGAGAGAAGAGAGAGGAGAGAAGCAGTACTTGGCAGGGGAGGGGCGGAGGCGTTACCTGCCCTCCCTGCCGCCCAGGGCTCGCTCGCCGCGGCGTCTGCGCCGACAGCTCCAGCTGGACGCGGAAGAGGCAGACATGGACCAGCAGCAGCAGTTCAAGAACAAGGTTGCAGAAAATGTTTAGTGAAATGAAAGTGAACAAGGCCATTAAAATGTTCAATTGTGTTATTAGAAATTCATTGATTAAGCTCTTTGCTTCTGCTTTGATTGAGCTGTTTGCTCTTAGAAGCGAATTTAGACAATTTTATCCAGTTCGCACAAAATAGGTTAATTTTTAGGCACTTTAGGTGTGCTTTTTTAAAAAATTGTATGTTGAAAGGAACATGATTGAAAATATCCTTGATGCCCAAAATTCTTCGAAAATAATCAGAGATTCCATAGGTACTGGAAGAGTGCAAGGAGTTGTGGAGCCTGCGCGAGAGCCTGGAAGCCTCCTCCAACGACGTCTCTGCCAACAGCGGCTTCGTAAAGCATTTCCCTGACAATATTCATAAGTCATTCTACGAGGCCAACGAGGCCAACGTGGCCTACGAAGTGGAGGATGGGCTGCTGGAGCCGGGGGAGTTTTCCTCCGTCACCACCTCCTTCGAGTCCAACACGGAGCCAATTCCCATCGAGGACCTCGTCTGCCCATTCTTTCATCTCAATCTCTACCTCTCAGTCCTACTCCAGTCAAACTTCCAGCAAATCTCGGCGCCCAAAAAATCCTCCAACTACCTGGAGCCGCCTAAGCTCAGTCTGGAGGCCAAGCGTCAAAAATACAAGTTAATTAATTTAATTTAAATAAAATTTTTTTTTTGAAAATTTCGCTTTCGGACAAATTTTTAAACAATCATACCCGCAGTTTTCCTTTTTGACAGTTTTTTGCCTTCTATCCAAAACAAAGGAGAAGCAATGGCAGGAAACTGCTGGAGAAGCGTCGCTGGGACGGCTCCTGGAGCGAGAGCCTGGAAACGGGGGCCTCCTCGGACTCGGCGCCGCTCTTCCTCCGGGCGCCCCTCTCCCCCGCCCCCTCCACCAGCCTCGACTCACAGGAGCCTCCCCAGCCCTCCGCCGCTCCCTTCTCCTCCGTCGTTCAGCAGAGCGGTGGGCAGCTTTTTGCTAACTTATCTGTTATTCCCTGCGCACCTTGGGCCATGCGGAGGGATGAAAACCCCTCCTCACAGTCCCAGTTTCAGTGGGCACTCGCCTGGCCGCCAAACTCAACTACTGGCGCCAGCGTCGTCTGTGAGACTCCTGTCAATCGCTTCTGAACTCCCTTCCAGCCCCACTCCCCCCCCAAACTTCCCACTGCTCAAACTCACCCGGCAGCCAGCCTCTAGCCTCAGAAGCCCCTCCTCCTCGCTTCCCCCCACCGCTCCGGCCTGTGACCCATCTGTGGCCGGCAACTGCAGATAGCCCCGCGGACAGCGAATCCGGACGCCGAGCCCCGCTGGTGAACAAGGACTCCGGCTACAAGAGCCAGTCCATCGAGGCCGCGCCCCCCAGCCACCACCCCTTCAACCTCCCACCGGAGGAGAACGGCAACACTCTGCCCTCCCCCCACCGTCAACAGCCCTCCTGGTACCGCTCTCCGCCGCCCCAGCGCGATCTGAGCATCGACTTTCGCACCGACGCCCTGTTCAAGGTCCTCGTAGAAATTCGTTCGTCGTGAAACCTAGGTTGCCGGAAAGAGAGGATGATTTGAGGAGTTCACTCGCTTCGACCCAGCTTTGGAGGCCAAGGGCCGTAAGTCGTCAGCCTCCCTGCTGCATGCCAAGCGCAAGACCGGCTCTGCCAAAAGCCGGCGCTCTCCTTTCCCTAGACCGCCGCCGCTGCGATCTCTGGGGTCTACTTTCTAATTGGAGACAGCTCCAAAGATTTGATCGAAAGAAACGATGATCCTACTTTGATCGAAAGAATATGCTCCAAAGACGATCAAATTGTCTGCTCAGCTCTGCCCTGGCGAATGAAATTAGTGATTGGAGGCAAAAATCGTGCGGTCAAAGCAGCGAAGACAGCCTGGACGCTCTCACTCCACCGAATCGGCGCGGCGTCACCTGAACAACACCAAATCGTTTCCTCCCAAATCCGTCACAATTCCCCCCTCTGCGGCCTCTGCTCCACCAGCACACGCTTCTACTCCGGATTCGCAGTCCTTTCCATATATTATGATCCCCATTAAACCTGCTTTCCATCAAAACTTTGCCTCCACTGTTTTTCAGCCAATAGTTCTATAGTTTTGACGCAAGAAAAACAATCTTGTCAAACAAATTAATTCGATGCACGGCAAACGGCAGTTTTTTATTCATCCATAGTGTATTTATTGGAAGGTGCGCAAAAGTTGGAGTATTTCTGTAACATTCTCAGAGATACACAGCCTTTCGTAGTTCGAAAATGAATGGGAAGGGGCGCACGATCATTCTAGACGAACCGGTGTTGAAAATACGTAAGATTATGAAACTAAAAACAATTCATTCACAATCAAAATTAATTAAATCTGAAAAAAATCAAATCTGCAAAAAAACGGAGGGTTAGGTGAGCACTGACTTGAGGTCGCCCGTATTCATGCCTTCTCTGCAATTTGTTCACAGCTTAAAGATTAGCACAGACAATTCTTGCTGGCTTAGAACAGCAAAGATTAACTAGGCCAAGATAAAAGAGTACGTAAGGCAAGGCCTGGGCATTTTGGCGAGCAGAGGAGGCAGGTCCTTCCGCTCATCCGTGGTGTTCCAGAGCTGGTAGAGAGCGAATAGGTGGCGAGAGATCTCCTGCACTGCCTCCATGTCTACCGCCAAATCGCTGAACCAGGCCTTCAGATCCTTGCCCAGCATCACTGAGCCCATGTGCATGCAAGCTGCAATCATTTCCATTTCTCAAACAGGGCAGAAAGAGTGGCAAATTTTTTTTACTAAATTTCAAACCATGCTGCATTTTTGGTTTGGATGGCTCTATTATTAAGAATCTTCTTTTCTATTCTTCTTATGATCTATGCCATATTCACTGAATCATGGAACAAGATTATAAATGACTATGCAAACTGGTTCTTCATACATTACTGAATGCATCGCGAATTGGTCAGGACGAAAAGAGAAGAGAATGGAAACCCAGGGCAATCTGAAAGGGCGGAAACAGAAGCGCAACATCGGTGCGCAGAGAATCGTTCACTATGCGCCAGGCCAAGCCCAGCAGCTCTTTGTCCTCCTTCCCCGACTCACTGGCATCGTTCACGTACTCCACCAGCGGCCGGTAGGCGTGGTAGACTATCAGACAGCAGTCCTCAACAGCTCAATGCCAGGCTCAAACAGGAAGGTGGAAATAGAATGGGGAAAAGGCAGACCATCTGTTCGAGGAGGAGAAACTCCACTTCGTGGATGTGCTTGGAGCTGTAGTTGAAGTCGACGGCTTTCTTGGGCTTGCCGGGGCCGAAGTCCATCTCCAGGTGTTTGTTCTTCACTGAAGCATTGAAGGAACCTTCATTGGCGCATGGAATGCGATTGAATATATTACGTATGGTTTGCATCAGGCTGACGAGTTTGGTCGCCGAAATAATCCCATACTCTTCCACCTTCAAACACCAGTACTTCAAACTCTATTCCTGCTAAAAAAACTCTCTCACTCTATCTCAATTTCAGAGCACCTTAATTGCTCTTCCCATTGCTCCTATTCCCATTGCTAACGGAAGAAAACTAAAAGAAGAAGGCAATAGATAGGAACTCAATGCTTGAACCATAGAGCTAAGCTGATAATGCTTGCAATGGGCGGCATACCTTAGAAGCAAGGAAGAGGGAGGCGGGGACGAGAAGGAACGGATCGATGGAGGCCAGGCTGTTGCGGGCGTAGAATCGGCGTAGGTAGACAGAGGCTGTGGCGATGACCTGCTGACGAACCTTCACCTGCTCGCCCAGCTGCTGGGTCACTGAAATTGGGTGGTAAATTGGAATGGAGGCTTTGCTGGTTTTGGAGAAGAGGTGACGATTGCAGAAGAAGATGAGCAGTTTTTCGTAGTCCTCCTCCGAGAGGGCGTTGGGGCGAATGTCCTGGCCCCTCATGGCTAGCACTTCCTGCTTCTCCAGCATCCATTGCTGGCTGCAATTTATTTGCCTGCTCAAGGCATTGTATTCTAGCGAGGAGGAGACTCACTAGTGCGAGCTGTGCCAGAAGTTACCGGCCATGGAGGAAGACTGCCAGAGGGTAGAGTGGCGAAAGGTATGGGTGTGAACGTGCATGGGCTGAGGGAAAACTGCGCTGTCGCGCTGAGAGGCTGGGAAGGGCGCGTTTTTGAGTCTACTACTCTGTTCAATCTTTCATGATTGCATTTGCTACCGTCAGAATGGATCACCTTGGGTTTCGCCATTGCTGGCCTTCAATTCATATGCAAGTTAATGATGCCCAGGAAGAGGAGTGTAATGTCTATGCAAAATGTTTGATGAGCAGCCTGCTCTTGCTTACTTCCCTGTTCGCTGCTGGAGCCCTTGCCGCCTCCTTTTGCCGCGCCCGCGCACTTTCCAAACGGCTGCCTTGCATCCTGCATCCCGTCCAATGGGAGCCATTGTTTTTGTCTGCGTCAGCCAACCAGCGACCTTCGCCCACCCCAGCCCCTTTTCACCAACCCTCCTCACCCCCCAGCCCCATCCACCAGCATTAGTATCCAAAGGGCCTAATTCAAAGCTGCAGCCAAGCTGCTACCGTTTCGACTTCTGCGACGTGCCAGCTTTAGACAGCTCTTCTATCCGTTGGCCCCATCTTTTCGCTCACAACGCAGACTAGATTTTCAGTATTGCCTCATGCGGTTCGTAGGGATTGATTGCATCAGATTTTCTAGACTAGACTGCCTAGTCTTGAACGTCTAATTGAATACCAGGAATTAGATAGCAAGGAACACCATTTGACAGATTATCGAAAGTAAAGAGCCTGCAAGGACTGCAGCCTAGGAGGATGCCAAGCATAGAGGCGTCGACCAGTGGGACTGCCTCCTTCCCCAGCCATCATCTCTTCCCCGAATCTGGTTCTACTTTTTCTCTCCCGCTCCTACCAGTCTCTTCTCTCACCTCCCCCCACCTCTCTGATCAACTCCCGAGTATGCTGTTGGCAGGTGAAAGCCCACAGGACACGTTCCTGTTCACCAGCGAGTCGGTGGGCGTGGGGCACCCGGACAAAATGTGCGACCAGATCTCCGACGCAGTCCTCGACGCTCACCTGGCCGCCGACCCCGATGCCAAAGTTGCCTGCGGTTGGCCTCCCTCCTTCCATCCTCAATTTCACCGCTTTCTATTGATTTTCTTAGGATTTAGAGTACCTTTTCTTTCAATTGACCAGCCCGTCTGTTTGCAGAATGCGTGACAAAGACTGGTATGGTGATGCTGCTGGGCGAGATCACCAGCCAGGCCAACGTGGACTACCAGAAGCTCGTCCGCAGCGTCGTCCAGCACATCGGCTACGACAACTCCGACAAAGGTTCTCCAAAAAAGTGTCCAAAAAATCAATTCACTCAAACATTTATAAATTCACAAATCTCAAAAATCAATAAAATAATCTCAAAAAATCCAAAAAAACCCACAAAACCCAGAAAATCGACAAACTGAACACGCAGGCTTCGACTACCGCACCTGCAATGTGCTGGTGGCGCTGGAACAGCAGGCGCCGGAGATCGCCGCCGGCGTCCACGAGCAGGCCGAGCAGCCGGAGGACATCGGCGCCGGCGACCAGGGCATCATGTTCGGCTACGCCTCCGACGAGACGCCCCAGGCCATGCCGCTCACCCTCCTCCTCTCGCACCAGCTCAACGCCCGCCTACACGCCCTGCGCAGAGACGGCAGCCTCCCCTGGGCTCGCCCCGACTCCAAGACTCAGGCTCTTGCGTTCCACCCTCCCTCAAATGGCGCCTTTGAGGGTATTGTTTTTGGAGGTGACGATAGAGTACGCGGTGATGGAGGGCGCCCTCGTCCCCTGCACCGTCCACACCGTCGTCATCTCCATCCAGCACAGCCCCAGCATCAGTCTGGAGGATCTACGCAAGCAAGTCTTGGAGAAGGTTGCCCCCAAGTTTTGTTTGACCTCAACAAGAGTCCCACGTCCCCCTCCCAGGTGATTCGGCCAGTGATCCCAGCGAAGCTGTTGACGGAGAAGACGGTGTACCACATCAACCCCTGCGGGACCTTCATCACGGGCGGGCCCATGGGCGACGCGGGCCTCACGGGGCGCAAGATCATCGTCGATACCTACGGGGGCTGGGGAGCGCATGGCGGAGGCGCCTTCTCCGGCAAGGATCCCACTAAGGTCTTCTCCTTCCCTTGCCCCCATCCTCCTCTACCCCTACCCCACCCCTTCCTTCTTTGGGGTAGGTCTCCTCCCTCCATTACCCCATCCACCTCTACCCCATCACCCTCCCTCATCCCTTCCTTGGTGTAGGTCCCTCCCTCCATTACCCCATCCACCTCTACTCCATCACCCTCCCTCATCCCTTCCTTGGTTAGGTCCCTCCCTCTCCTGCCCCTATCCTCCTCTACCCCCTCCTCCACCCCTTCCTTCCTTGGTCTAGGTCCCTCCATTACCCCATCCTCCTCTACCCCATCTTCCCTCCCTCTCTCAGCCTCTGTCCCTGTTGAGGTGGATCGCTCGGCAGCCTACGCAGCCCGTTGGGTGGCCAAGTCCCTGGTGGCGGCCAAGGTGTGCCGGCGCTGCCTGGTCCAGGTCTCCTACGCCATCGGCGTCGCCCAGCCTCTCAGCCTCCTCATCCAGCCCTACGGCACCTCCCGCCTCAACGAGGCCCAGCTCCTCCAGCTCGTCAACGCCAACTTCGACCTGCGCCCCGGTTTTTATTCATTCCTTCTTTTGGGGATTACTTGAGGGGTGAAAGGGAAAAGGCGGTTGAGGTGTCATCATTCGCGAACTGGACTTGAAACGGCCAATCTACCAGAAAACGGCGGAGAACGGACACTTTGGCCATGCCGATTTCCCCTGGGAGCAGCCCAAGAAACTCATCGTACCCCCAGAGCTTCAGGTGGCAACCCATTTTTGTCTTGGCGCAATCCAATGAGGTAAATTTCTATTTATAGGCTGTGTTGGATGACCAGGAGGAGATGTTCACTTCCGTCCCCGGCCTCATGCCCCGAACAGACTCTGGTCGCATTCTCGTGGCACCCTAGAGCTTTTATGCCTTTGTTGGAGTTTGCTTTTCTATTTATGACCTAGTCCGTTGTTGGTCTTTTTGGCTGTTTTGCTTGGCATTGACTTTGCTTTTGTACACATGCATCATGGAGAGAGTGGGCGTCAGTAATGTAGCGAACCAGTGAAGTATGAGGCAATAAAAGCGAGCGCATGCATTTGAGACAAGTTGGCGAGGGGGAATGTGCATGAAGCGGGGGGCGGCGGTTATGACACCGCTCAGTGTATACCACTAATCACATGTGAGTTCAGCCTCCGTAGAGTCTACTGCCTTGCTTGAGTGCCATTCGCTTTTTCAGTTCCTTTTTATCAATGCTCCTCCATTTTTGCTCTATTTTCAGAACTTTGGCCAGCAGTCTTGACTCTGAGCATTGGGGCAATTATAGAAAGAAGATTGTCGAAAAATTTTTGAGGCTTTACGAAAATGGGAGACGAAATATCTCACATATCGCTGAGTGCAAGCAAAACATTTTTGGGGCCTCGATGTATCCAAGAAAGGTTTTCCCCAAGCTGGAAGGATTGGGAATGTGAGATTGGGCAGGATTGCAGGCCAGTTTAGGGCCGCAAATGAGGGGGCATGTCCGGGGGCAGTTTTGGCGCAGGCCCGCCCGGCTAATGCAGTTTTTGCGGCCAAAGGAGGCGAGGTAGAAAATGGAGGCCCAGGCACTAGGTGCAGGGGGCCAGTGGGATGTGAGGGGCGCGGAGGGAGGTCGTTCTGGAGAAGCGACAGCTGCGAGCGGTGATGGAGAAGGTCCTGAAGGCTGCCGAGCTGGTGGAGGAGGCGGCAGCGAGACCGTCGGCCATGTAAGCGGCTTTGGAGGAAGGAGGGAAATAGGAGGAGGGGATGAGTGGAGGACTGTGAGGGCCTTGATAGGGGCTCTGCCTCTCTCCTGAGCGCGAGGGAAGCCCCGCAGCTGATAGATAGGCCCCAGAGTCTTGGAGAAGGCCTCTCTCAGTTCAAGGCCATGGAGCGGGTGCGCAGCTGCTTTCGACACCGTCACAGCCTCAGCGCTGATCACCTCTCCTCCGCCCCCTGTCCCAACCTATGGTCATGCGCCAGTCCTATATGCACGAGGCTTGTGAGATTGGTTCAAATTATGGTTTACTCTCGAAAAGCAGTGCTAGATTTGGAGGTGGTTATTTTCGGTGAATTTGTATGAGCTGATCAGAGAGAGCATAAGAAAAACAACTTGCAGGTCTGCCATGCTGGCTACTACAAAACCAGCCATTCAGGTATGCTCAAAGCGACATCATTTTAAGCATTGAGCTGTAAAAAATGGATAACTTAAAATAACAACCTTGTTAGCTTGTTGAATGGAGAAGTTTTTTAGTGAAGAATGTATAAATAAAACTTATGGAATGCTAGAATATGAAAGGATATACAAAATAGCCTGTTCAGATCTGGAGTCCAAGCGAAGCATTGGTGGAGGGAGTGCAAAACTGGGTGGAGCGGCGTTGTCACCAGCTTCTCAAAACAGCTTTCCTCCATCGTATCCACAATTACGGTTCTTTTTCTCATTTTTTCTTTTTTTCATTTTTCGCATTTTTTACTGCCGTCCTAACGTCCTACATATTCTGTCACCAACTCTTAAAACATCGTCGACCAAATGGAGCATCTTTGTCAAATTTTTCAAAAAATGGAAAGCCACCATTCTGAGCTGTGCCGTTTGAGCAGAAAAACTAATTCACCCTAACAGGAAATCTGATCCCCGCGAGATCAGCTGAGAACGGGGATGACGTGAGCGCAAATGAAATCTATCCGGACGGCTCGGAAATTACCCTCCTTCATGCAGTCGTCCTTTTCATCAAAGATCACGAGAAACAGGCCCTCCTTTCACCTCCCTTTCCCATCCATCTGATCATGGAACGATCCATTGAAGGCCGCCTACGGGACTTCGCTGGTGGAGCAGGGAGCGGATGTGAACCGGATTGATATCCGCGGCATGACGCCCATCATGGCCGCAGCCTCCAGCCCCCATCTGGAGCTGAGTCTCTACCGCTTCCTCCTTAGTCACCCAGAGGCTGCTCTGGATGCTCAGGACACTCAGGGTCTCTCCTCTTTCCACCTCCAGCCTTCAAAAGGCCTTCATTCTGCACAGGAAGGACGGCCTTGATGCACGCGGTGCTGAGCGGCCGTCTCTGCGTCGTCAAAGCCACAGCCGACGCCATCGTCAAGCGGAGCCAGTTCAGCGTATTCGTGCTGAAGAACGAGGTGTTTCTATTGGCATTTATTGATCCTGACAGCCATGTAGGCTGATGCTAGGGTTTAGGAGTGAATGGAGTGGGCTTTTTGAATAGAGGAGAAGATTTGAGGATGGTAAAACGGCGGAGGATCTGGCCCGGGAAGGCTGCTGGCCGGACGCGGAGCGGATCCTGAGCAAACGGCGCCTGCGTCTGCTGGAGAGTGTCCAGCGTCAGCTCCGTTCCAGCTTTCACAAGAAGGCCTGCGCCAAAGACCCCGCCAAGCCCGTCCTCGATGTTGCTTCTCCTCCCACTCCCCTCCCCTTCTTTTCCTCCAAAAACCAGCGTTGCTTTGACCAACCGGCAGTGTTCAGGGCCGCAGCTTGCCACCGCTGATTCGAGTCAGCAGTGACGAAGTATCCATTCTCGTTCCCAGGGTACTGCTATCCGAGAGCCAGGGCACCTATGCACCTACCGTGGGGGGTGATTTATTCGCGAATGATTTCAAACAGTTATATTGAGTAGATCTTGAGTTATAACTGTTTGAAATCATTCGCGAATAGATCACCGCCCCACGGTATGCACGCTCTCTTCCATAAGCAATTTTCGTTTTTCTTAGCCCATTTTCACTTTCTTCCATAAGCCCTATGCGTTTTTCCTTCGGGCCCATTTTCACGCGCTTTCTTCACGCTATTGCCTGAGCACACACAACCCTGGGCATCTTCATTCCTATCAAACTCTACTTCAATGCCTGTGGCCCCGGGAGAAGTTTGGAGTGTGCAGGTGACACGAGCCGTGAGAGCCACCGGACACTGGCGGCGGACGGCGGAGCAGCATCGTCAGCTGGGGCCCGGCGACGATCGCAAACGGGCCGCCTCCTCCACCATCGGCCACAATCACATCCTCTCGTCACCCCCCACACCTCCACCCTTTCTTCTCCCCATAGCCCATTCCTTCCCGCAGTGGACAGAGCGGCCTGCTGATGCCGGGCCAGCTGAGCAGGGACCGCTCCGCCTCCTACGACTGCATCCGGCTGCACCAGGACGCAGCTGCTGCATCGCCGCAGGTCTGGCTGGACATTTGGGCTGGAGGATGGAGGGTGAGGATTGATGGGGCTGCTATAGGAGCAGGAGAAGCGATTGGAAAGCGGTCTCTCCTCGGCCATGGGCCTGGCCATCCGCGTCTCCACAGCTCTGGGGCTATATGACCAGCAGCTTTGAGTCTATCCCAACAGAAGCTTCCTCTTCAAATTATTGATTCGGAGGTCGGCAGGAGGTAATTTTGGTGTTTTCATACCTTTGTGGAACTGTAACTGAGGCAATAATAATGAGTGCTGCATAATCACAGAGGCTAGAATCAACAAGGCAGCTTGACCCAATGGAGTAGAGAGCCGGTGCCCTAGAGGTTGTTCCTGGTGATGAGCATGTTGAGCTTGTGGAACTTCTGGATGTACTGCACGGCCTTGGCGTGGGTGACCAGCGTGAAGTCGTGTCCGTTCACCTGCAATACTACCTCCCTCTCTCCACTCCAGCCCCCCTGACCAGGGCAGCGGGGCGGCAACTTGTAGTATGCGATCGTGTTGGCGCAATCCGGCGTTGTGGGCGGGTGAGTTGGGCTCCACATGGGTGACGTAAATGCCGGGCTGGGAGTAGCCGGCGGGGGACTGCTTGGGGTCCTGGTCGATGCCGCCGCCGATGCGGAAGCCCACCCGCTCCTTCCCGTCGCTCAGTTTTTCTGCCAGGAGATAGTACAAGATCAGGCGAAGTGAAATGTGAAAAGTAAGTAGAAAAAGTAAGTAAAAGTAAGTAAGTAAAAGTAAAAATTAGGTAACTGGTTAAATAAAAGTTGTTTAAAAGTCAGTTTAGTGTTTGGGAGAAGATACGAAGACATCGATTTCTTAGGGCTGTCATTTCTGCAGTTATTGCTAAAAAAAATCTCTAATGACAACGAACTTGTTCAGCTATTTTATTCATTTTAATATTAAAAAAATATTTTTTAGAAAGTTTTTTGGGTAAAAAGAACCTTTTTCCAGCGTAACAGGCATGCTGATGCACTCCATTTCAAGGCCCGGCATGCTGGTGTCTTGTCCCCTTCTTGGGTGCTCTCAGAAGAAGTGAGTAGGTGGCGACCGATTTTGCTCCAGTCAAGTCCTCTCCACAGGCACTCAGGCCCTACCGTCCATTCTCAACTCCCCACTTTGGGGCGACTGACATCGTGCGATGCTGGGCCATGAGTCAGACCATTGACACCGCCGCTTATGGTAGGTATGAGAGTGACTAATCTCCCCATGTCCTACCTGACCCAGGCCACAGCTGCGCGCAGAGTAGCAGTAGGGGCGGGCTGGGGTGAGACTAAGGGTGCACAGCTGCGTCTTTGTCAGATCGGCCAGCTCTTCAGGGCCAGGCAAAGCTAGCTGGTGGGAAAGGAGGAGGCAGCGATCATGGCGGCTATTCCACCTGTGGCCAAGGTTATCAGTTGAAGTTATCAGTTATCAAGGACAAAATATTGGAAGCATTCTTGAACTTTTTCCCAACAAAAATTTTAAGAAAACGCTGCTTGAAAGAATTTTGTTTGACATGATGTAATGCGAAAAGCTTAGAAGAAATAAGCAAGTCGGGGGCGGATGGGCGGTGTAGTAAGCTTAAATGATTTTGATTTTTTTACGCTAAAATGATCCCGTTAAAATGATGGATCAAGTTAACGCGGCGGTAAGTTGAGTGCTCATTTTAGCGTACGTTAAAATGATCTCAATTTAACGTAAGGTAAAATGAGCAAATATTTTGATAAATGGTGGTGAAGCAGGACGTCAGCACCGCCCTTCACGGCATCTTCCAAACCGTTTTCAAGGCCTTCAGAGGGCTAATATCATATACTTTTACTCGGTCTTATCATACTTTTCATAATGCATCGAACCAGTTTAACATGATTCAGATTACTATTGCTTCTTTGTCTGCTTTTTCATTTCGCCGGTCTTTGCTCCTTTTACTACACTTATAACCTTTATAAAGTCATAAAGTAGTAGCCAGTACAAAGCAGTAGGGCACCCTAAAACAACGATATAAAAAAACTTAAACTCGTTTTCTCATTTTAGGATAAAACTCATTTTACCGTGACTCATTTTACCGTGGCTTACGCTAACTTGATCAAATAGTCCCATAAAGTTACCGGGAGCCCCGTTAAATTGAGTAAAATGACCCATCAAGTTACCGTAAAATTGATCAAGTTAGCGTAAAATCAATCAAATTAACGTAACCTGACTCATTTTACCGTACGGTAACTTGATTAAAATCAAGTTACCGTAAAATCAATCAAGTTACCGTGCAATCGATCAAGTTACCGTACGGTAAAATGATTTATTGCACGGTAAAATGAGTTTTTGTACGGTAAAATGAGTTTTTTACGCTAAAATCATTATATTCTTAGCTTGCTACAGCGGGACATTTTCTAGACACTGTCGTTCTACTTCAGATATCCTTAAAATTTCACTCTAATATTTCTGAAATCGCTAAAGGCGCTAATGAAAGAAAAAGCTGGTTTGCAGACAATTTCTGGGCCCAGTGCCCGCAAGGCCATCGTCTCGCGCAACGTGGAGCGCCTGGGCGTCTGGCTGTGGAACAACTACATCCAGAAGCTGGAGTGGGGCCTGGTGCCGAAGGACTACAACTTCAAGGTCCACGGCCCCTACTGTCCCTGGCGCTGGTATGGGAAGCGTTAGTCCCTCCTTTCCTCCCTTCTAGACCCTCAAGCCACCCTCCTGAAACCTCTGCAGCGGAGACGGCCCTGAAGGACGTCAAGTTGGGTGAATTGGGCGCCTACTTTGCTCGACGGGAGAAGACGCCGGGGGCCTTCTTCCGGGAGATGGGCCGCATGCACCACTTCTGGCAGCATCGCTTCAACAATGCCCGCTACAACGGCACCTCCATCATCTACCAGTTCATCGCCTTCTGGGTCATCGTGTTCGGCGTCGTCAACTTCGACAAACAGGGTTTGCTTTCCTCTTTCTTGTCACATCATTCCTCACTGATGCCTAAGGGCTGGCATTTGGACATTTGGACTTTATAGCAAAAACTTTGGATGGCTAGCTCTAGTAGAATTGAATTGCAGTGCTGCATCGCCAGTACCGGTATCACTGGTAGTCGGTCTTCCAGTAGAAGCGAAAGCTGGCCTCCTGTGTGATCTTTCCAAATATAGATGTATTCGAATGCGCTTAGAATTTTTGCACAATTACGCTGCTGGTGATTTAGGCACTGGCATTCCCTTTGCGCAATTAGCACTGCTCAAGTTACCTTCAACATCAAAACTCACAAAACTTACGAATGAATGAATCACAAAACTCGCAAAGAGCTCTATTTCAATATTGTGCGTATTCTACACTCCCCACAGCATACTGCGCAAAGTGGCAGGCACATGGTAGGGGTTCAAATGAGGCGCATGCTGTCAACCTTCCCTCTGATCCCTCACACAGCCCATCGATTGATTGGACAGAGCATGGTGGCCGATGGTGCTGGAATGATGCGGGGAGCTCTCATCGTCCTTGAAGGTCCGTTTAGCCCGTTTTTAGGCCCTTGACAATAAGCTGGTAGAATCGACCAGCAGCCAGCAAAGCTCCTTCATCCCAAACATGGACTGCTCCGAGTGTAAAGCCAACAATTCTTGAGGCTGCGATCGAAGCGGAAAGTCCACGCAGGCCCGGCGTCTCCTGAACTGGCTCTCTCAAACGGATCGCCCTGCCAGGCTGCTCAAATTTCCCAGTTCCATTTCTTCTTCTTCCACATTTCCCAGTTCCATTTCTGGAGGATTGAAGATCGCGAAAGCCCGGCGACAGGCAGCATCATCAACGCCTATCTACGGAAGGAGGTGGAGCTGGGCGACGCCGCCGTTCATCTCCTATTCTCCGCCAATAGGTGGGAGGAAGAGGAGCAGATGCGTCGAGACCTTCTTCAGGGCATCAACTTGGTAGCCTTTCCACCACAGGCAGCATCATCAACGCCTATCTGCGGAAGGAGGTGGAGCTGGGCGACGCCGCCGTCCATCTCCTCTTCTCCGTCAATCGCTGGGAGGAGGCGGAGCAGATGCGTCGAGACCTTCTTCAGGGCATCAACTTGGTAGCCTTCCCCCCCCCCCCCCCCCGCACATTTTCAGGAACAATTAGAGATTGCATAACTAGTGTTTGTATTTGGGACAAGCAAACGCAAAATTATTTGCGGCAGCAGTGCAGCAAGCTGTGCCACCTTGCATGTAGAAGGAATTTAAATCATATTAGTTAGACCATTTTCGTTTTGTGGACCGTTTTCTACAAAGCGACTGTCTGTTTTCAAATCGACTGTCTACGACACTTTTGAATCGACAGATTGGCAAAACCGCCAGGTGGTGGATCGCTACGCCTACTCCGGAGTCGCCTTCACGGCGGCCAAGGGAGTGGAAGGTCTAGACACGGACTGGTGCAGGGCACCCGACCGCGGCCTCCCAGCGCCCGACCTCGTCGCCTTCTTCGACCTCCCGCCGGAGATTGCTCAGAGTCGGGCTGGATTCGGTGGGGAGCGGTCTGCTTTCCTTCTCCTCCTGCCTTTCCAGAGAACAACGGAAGGAGGGCTTTTTGAGGTATGAGCAGAGCGAGTTCCAGGCTCGGGTGCGGCAGCAGTTCCTGGCCCTGAAGGAGGACTGCTGGGTGGACATTGATGCAGCGCAGTCCATGGAGAAGGTGGAGGGGCAGTTGCGAGAAGCTGTGCAAAAGGCTCTTGCAAAAGCTGCACAGGCACCAATCGGCAAGCTTTGGAAGAAGTGATCCCGTTTCATTTCATTCCTGGTTGCTGGACTGTTCGACTGACTCGCCTGTTGCCAATCTCAAATTTGCTGTCCTCAGATGCTCTGCATTTCCTACAAGCGAAGCAGGAAAGCAAACAAAGCTGCAAAGATCAATATTTCAATCCTTGCCAGCTCGGCTGCTCAAATTCGGATTGCTTTCCACATTGAGGGTCCCGCGACGGGTGTTCTGCAAAAGTCAGCCGGTGATTTGCATTTTCACTCAGGGCTAAAGGGGGGCCTTGAGTGCAGCATCTCGCATTTCCTCCACGCCGATGTTGAGGAAGCGGCGCCAGGCGGACTCAGCTTCTAGCCTGGCAGCCCCACTGAGCACATCCGCCTCGCATTCGGCCAAAGTTTGAAGTATTGACTCAACGAAGCCCTGACAAACGTCATCCATTACACCATCCATTTCATCACATCATCAGTTACATCATCAATTACATCCAGCATCATCATCAGCATCCTCATTCGCATCATCATCCATTTCATCCAAACATCATCTGCTACGTCTGAATGCATTGCATTGAAGATTGCATATGCATTGAAGATGCATCATAACCATCCATCTTTCATCACATCATCAGTTGCATCATCAATTTCGTGCAGAATCATCATCAGCATCCGCATCATCATCCATTTCATCCAAACATCATCTGCTACGTCTGAATGCATTGCATTGAAGATTGCATATGCATTGAAGATGCATCATAACCATCCATCTTTCATCACATCATCAGTTGCATCATCAATTTCGTGCAGAATCATCATCAGCATCCGCATCATCATCCATTTCATCCAAACATCATCTGCTACGTCTTCAATGCATCCTAGCGAATATACTAGGCCGAGATATTGAAGACCTGAAGGAATCGATATCCCAGAGGGACGGCTCGAAGGCTGTGTCGCGTTCCCAGGCGACGAAATAGGCCGAATGCCAGCGCCGAGTTGGAGGAAGAAAGAGCCTGGACAGCCCCGTCCAGAAACTGCCTGAACAGCTCCAGGTGCTTGCCTGAGTATTACAGCTCATTTGGACTCACAAAAAGCGATGGAAGATGGAACCCAGGAAATTGTCGCAATTGCTTGAGTCCACACCTTGGCCCTCTTTCAGGCCGAACAACGGGCCCAGTTCGGAATGCTGCAATTGCTTCGGTTCACTGCCTTCTGGCATAAAACTAATGAAATCGTTGAAACGTTTGCTTAATCAAGTTGATGTCTCAAAATTATAGAAAATGGTAGCTAGAAGTATTCTGCACTAATTGATGAAATCCGACCAAAAAAAACAGAAAAAATTGATGAAAAATTTTGAAGCCTAGGTTTGGGGAGTTGGTGAGCATGAAGAGGAGGACCTTGAGTAGAATGCGCGTGAAGACGCGGCTGGCAAAGTCCGGATGACTCTGAGCCAGGCTCCAGGTGGCGGCAATCACTCGCACCTGAGCTTCGCTCAACTCCCAGCGTCGCTCACTCTGTCTTGCCTTCTTTTGTCTGAGGCAATAATGGGGACACAGGATCCTCGAACCAAATGCGGATTGAGCACCAGGAAACTGGCCAGTCGCTGACGGGCGGAGGAGCAAGCCAAGCCCATGCCCCTACAGCCTTCCCTCCTTCTACCTGGCCCGCACAGACCTTCACAAGACCCTAAGGCATCTTAGTTCCACCAGCCCTCCTGATCTGCTTCACTGCATTTGCGTCATTTCCACTTTGTGACCTTTGCCAAAGCATCAGGGGTGAACTTGCTTTTTTTAGTCTTTCTAAGTAAATAGCAATCAATTAGCCTAGGATAGGGATAGGGAATGCCCTCGACCACGCTTTGCGGAATATCACAAAAGGAGCAGAATATAGTGGACAATCTTTGGCACAAGCGGTAGCAAAGCTTCAGCGCGGAGGCGGCTAGAGATCAGTAGTGGCTTGAGCAAGTGAGTAGCTTCTTGAACGCTGCCCTAAACTGACGATTGAAGACCGCGTATACCTGCAAACAAAAGGCTTCTTTGCCCCAAATAGGGATCGGCTGAAGGAGCAACAATTGGATTGACGGCGGAGTTTGCATAGCCGAGCCAGAAGAAAACGCTGAACACTGTCTCCGGGATGCAGTCCTTGTTGTTCATGCAAAATGGGAACGCCCTGCAACCCTGTGTCATTCTGCTCTATGCAAAAAAACGGATAAAGGAAGGAGTGCAGCTGGAAAATGGCTAATGACGAGAACAATCACATTTTTAGCGCTAGTAGCCCATAAACGCGAAATTCCATGAAATTATATTTGATCGTATGAATGTTTGGACCCTGGTGCATTGATTGAGGCATGTCATTTCGTAGGTTTAAAAAATATATTTCTTCTTGACATACACCCTAGAAAAGAAGATGCCTAGATAGGTGAGTACAGAACTGGTGAGTGCAGCTACAAACCTGAGCAAGTAGATGAGGGAGAAGCCCAGCCAGCAGGCAATGAAGACGCCGGTGACGACGGCCACCATCTTCACCGCCTTCAGCTCCACGCTCAGCCTGGACTGGAAGCGCCGCCGCTCACTGTCTGCAGCCCCTCCTCCTCCTCCTCCTCCCAAACCCACAGCCTCCTTACGAGGGTCGGGGCGGACGATGCCCCCCAGGCGGTGCATCAGGTTGCTCCCGGACGCGTTGGCCTTCAGGGCCACTGGAAGAGAAATGCTACTGAGGGAAAGAAGTTGGGGATGAGGGAAAGAGAACAGCTGGTGCCGGCACAGATGGCCCTGGCGAGGGAGTGTCGCTTGGCGGCCCGCGGCTGGGTGTTCAGGAAGCGACGCACCTCCCCGTCCCTCTGCTCCGGCAGACTTCAAGCCATTAGGGGGCCTTGGCAAGAGCATGGCAAGGTCAAGGAGAAAACCTGCGTCGCTCCAGGCCACCGTTGAGGATCTGTCGACACTCCTCGTCGTCGGACTCATCCATGGACAGCTGTCTGCTCTCCGCGTTCTCCAATCATCACATCTGCTTGGCACCAGGGGAGGATGAGTGGTGATTGTAGGAGGCGGGATAGCAAGCGTCCCTGCGTGCAGCGCTGATGAATAGAAGAAGCTGGCTAGGCCCCAAAGAAACGTAAAGCTCCACTGAGCTGGGTGGAGGGATAGGCGGGCTAAGAAGTATGAGAGGCAGTGTGAGGGGGGAACCTCAAAAACACAGGAAGAGTTGGGGGTACCCGAGACCTCCTACAAATATATCATGTCCAATATAAGCTTGTGCAAATTTACTACTGCTAGTCTGGAGATTCTAGAAAAAGGAAGAGTGGGGAAGAGCCAACGTGATTGATGATGATCTTGGGCGTTCGGCTGTGGTTGAGTACCATGGGTGTCGATTCACGCAACTCCGCGGCCTTGGCCTCATCTTCTCTGGCTATTCGCCTGGGTAGTTGCATGAGGTTAGTGGAGTCAAAAGAAGGAGGCGATGGGATGTGGAAAGCATTCACCGAACAACACTGTAGATGCGACTGTAGACGAAGCAGATGATGAACATGGGAAGGAAGAAGGAGCCGGTGGAGCTGAATCTGAAATCCAATTGATGATGTGTTTGTGATGGGCAGGCGATGATTTGATGGCGCGGTGAAAGGAGGAGGGGGCATACACGATGTAAGCGGGGGAGTTGTCAAGAGGGGTGCAGTCGCAGACTTGCGGGGCTTCGAAGGCCTGGCTCCAGTTGAAGACCATGGGCGGGAAGCTGATGCTGAAGCTCAGGAGCCAGACGCCTCCAATAAACTGTCAGATTGAGGGGGTTGAGAAGAGTAAGGAATGGAAAGGACCCAGTATGGCTGCCTTGGCCCTTCTGCTGGTCACAATGTTGGTGTAGTGCAGGGGTTTGAGGATGGCCACGTAGCGCTCGACGCTGATGACGACGAGGTTGTAGATGCTGGCCGTGCACATCCACACATCCAGGGCCAGCCACATCTGGCACCACATCGGCCCAAAGACCCACACATGCCGCAGCACCTTCAACCCCGCCCCCTCAAACTCAGGAAGGGTAGGAGGAGGGGCTGAGGCCTGGTTGGCGATGGAGAAGGGTATGATGAGGACGCCCACGAGGAGGTCCGCAATGGCCAGGGAGGTGATGAGGCTGGAGGTGACGGAGCGCAGGGAGTTGGAGGTGAGCACCGCCAATATCACCAGCAGGTTCCCCGATATGATGCACTGCAATCCATGTGCCGCCCATTCTGGACTAGGCTGGTGTCTGGCGGGTGCGAGGAAAAGGCGGCAACAGCATCCACGATGGCCAGCCCGATGGAGACGGCTATGAAGGCGACGCTCTCCTGGGCCATGCCTTCCAGGGCCACCGCGGAGCAGTTGGAGGCCGCCATCCCCCACTACGCCCCTACTCATTCACCCTGCACCTTTTCCTCATTCCCCATTCCGCCCTCAGTCCTCATTTCCAGGAGGCCTTGAGGCACAGCTAGCCTTCTTTTTCTCGCCTCACCGCGCGCGAACAAAAGCTGGGGGCAAAAGCAGGGTGAAGAGAGGGCTGTCGGCCTTTCCTATGCATGAGCCTGTCCCCTGCCGCCTGTCACCCGAGAGATGAGAGTGGCTAGCGGGCCAGTGGAAGGCCCTTTCTTCCCGCATCAGCACAGTGTGGCAGGTGAAAAGGCCCGTTCACCTCCGTTGCTGCAGGCTCGGCAAAAGGGGAATGGAAGCTGGCAGGATGACGTCAGACAAAAGGGCCTGACTGGATGGATTTCAAATGTTCCGCCGCTTAGCGGAGGCTTGAAGGGGGGAGGCGAGAAAGAGAGGCCTCAGAAAACAGAGTGGGAGGAGAGGAGGCCTCTAGGCCAGCGGGTGAGGGCAAGCATAGGGAGGGGGCTGGGCCAAAGCTTTGCGTGCAGGGGCACTCAAGAGTGGATTTTGACGGCTGCAAAAGCGCCGACGCCCACTTCCTGCGGCTCATCCAAAAATCTACTCCCACTCACCCCATCTTTAAAATTCCCCGTCGATAGGCGGTGGGGGGAGGAGGCTGGGGGTATCCTATGGGCCTCCTCCTTTTCCCTCCTCCGCTTCTCCCTTCCATACCTCCGCAAGCCTTCCCCCTGCTGCACCCCGCAAAAGATGAGCAGAGCCTTCAAGGCCTGACCATTTCTTTGGCCAAACAAACAGACACGGACCAGGACATACATTGCACAGCATGCAGCCGCTCTAAAAATGTTCCACAGGCGCACCTTGTTTTTGGATGGAAATGCAAGCTGGTCTCTTGCGAGCCCTTATCAGATTTTCTTCGGCCACTAAAGGTCTTGGTAGGGTGGAATGGCAGGGTTTTTTCTCCGCCCCCCATCCTCAATGGCATCAGCAAAAAGAGCTGGCAATCCGCTAAACCCCGCGCGTGGAATATGCGCAGAGGCAAAAGGGGAGGGTGGCGCAGCAGATAGGTGGGGAATATAGGAGGCAATTTAGGAGGCGGCTGGATTGGGGAAGGGGAGGTGGGATGGAAATGGTTGGGGGGTCCAGCAAGAGCGCCTGCCACTCTCAATTACTTCCACCTCTCTGCCCTGCCCCTTCCCAGTGGCGCCTCTACAAAGCGAGCCTTGTAAAAAAGGGACGCAACGTCCAAGCTTTTAGGCGCCTGGCCTCAGCTTCAGCGAATTCTCCTCCCTCTGCCCATATAGCTCCTTTTCCCCCTTTTTCACACCCCCCTTTCCGATACGCTCAATTCCCAGCCTCCTCCCCTATCTCAATTGAAGACATTATCTCCTTCGAAAAGCTTCCAGCAGAAAAAGATTGGCGATAAAAAACGCTGCCTGCCTCCATCGAGAAACACAAAAAGTGCTTTGTAGGGGGGCAATGGGTGAAAGGCGGGGGGGGAAGAGGTTGGGATTGGGAATGAGGCTATTGTGAGGGAGTGGCGGAAGGCGGAACGGAAGGCCAATTAGGCCTGGGCAGGGGGGCGCCGAATAGCTGGCCTGGCCTGGTGGAGTGGAAGCTTTCTGTCCTTCAGCATCCCCTCCCCCACTCTCAGGGGCAGCGCTTTTGATCACATTAGCGCTTTGCTGGGTAATTGATGGAGGCCTCTTTTTCCGCATTCCCCCCTGCGCCATTCCCCCCACCTCCTAGTGCCGGGGGGGCCTTGACAGATAATGTCGCCTAGCGTCAGTCAGGTTGCAGGAGGGGCTCGAAAAAAAGGATGAATATGCAGAGCGGTAGGTGGCCTGGGTCTGAGGAGAACTGGTGGGCTCTGATAGGAGGTGACGGACGGCATCGATCGACTAGTGTAGCGGAGGAGGGGGTGAGGGGATGGAAATTGGCGGAAGACCTTTTGGCCTTCGCAAGGGACTGCAACTGCCCTCCACTCATCACGCCGCCTATCAAAACCCCTCCCACCCTCTGCAGCGCCTTCTTTCACCTGCCTCCTCCGTCTATTATCACCCATTTAGCGGCCAAATTACCTAAAATATAACTAAGTTTTGCGCTGCCACACTTTACGTGCCCAGCTGAAAAGTCATGCTAAAGAAGCAAGGGGCGATAACAAAATTTGCGCCAAATAGGCTAGTGCGGGGCAGGAAGGGGCTCTGTGATGAGGAAGGGCAAAGGTGTCATTATGGCTTGTGTCTAGGCGATAGGAGCGGGGAAGGAGGGCTGAGAATCTGAGACGCCTATTCCCAGGCGCATCGTTAGCGCCTTGCTCCCATCTCAGTCGCCCGTGTGCCGGGTCAGATGCGGTGAAGAAGCGGCGGGAGGTGAAGAAGGCGAAGGAAGGAGTGCCCGGATGGGCAAATTGAGGCGCCAAACTCAGACCCTTGGAGGAGGTGCCATGGGGGGTGAGGATGGGCTGAGGAAAGGGGAGGGGGGCGGCCAGCAAATTCATTTGACGGGCGCGAGGTGGAAGGGAAAAAGCCTCTCCTAGGCGAAGGGACGCAAAAGCTCCTTCTGATTGCTTTCTTCGCCTCGAAATTGGCGGGGCAGGCTGAAAGTGGGGGTAAGGCGGCTCTAAGCCAGAGCGCATTTCCTTTGCACAGGGCGAGATGCTGAGTCCACTCTGATTGTCTCCGGAGCTCGTCTAGGCGGCTTCCAATGCTACCTGACAATGGCCTTTCCGCATTAGGCCTTCGCCGCCTTTAGACTTGAAAAATGGGACAGCTTTAGTCAATTATTAGAAAAGATACACTTGGAAAAAGAATCAAAAGGACCTTTTGCTGGGCAATGAGTGCATTCTGGTCCAGCTTTTGCCTATTCTTAGAAAAGCAAAATAGAGACCAAACAGCCTTGCGACATGCTTTTAATCCTTAGTCCGACGACACACTAACAGATAGCCATGCTGATAAAAAAGCTTTGAGGAAGTTCAAAACAATGTTTAGAAAAGTTCTCTCATGAATGTGAAGCAGCTTTCATACCGTCGATAAGTAAAGATATATTAGCACATTCTCTTACAATATGAACAGCCGTAGTCAGTCTTACAGATCGTTAATTAAATTTTTATCAACAAAACGTCATAATTTTTAAAAATGAGGTCCGCTCTAGCCAGTGTTGCCGTTTTTTTATGCCATAATGTGTACATTACAGAATCTTATACAATCCATATAATGTATAGTATTGTATAATTGGCCGATTCTAATGTGAATGTATGTATAATTTTTGAGGGGCCAAGATATGCCATAGTTATGCCATAACTGGGCCTGTTATGGCATAAATTTGGCTTGATATGGGCTAGTTATGGGATGTCTATGCTCCAGTTTGCATTGTGGGATTTCGGCGTTACGCCGTTTTGGCGTTACGCCGAATCGGCGTTACGCCGTTTAAGCGTTACGCTGTTTCGGCGTTACGCCGATTCGGCGTTACGCCGTTTAAGCGTTACGCTGTTTCGGCGTTACGCCGTTTCGGCGTTACGCCAGTTGCGCTACTTCTGGTAAAACTGTCTTGGCTTGCCTTGGCTAGCCTGGCGCTACGCCGTTTCGGCTTTACGCTGTTTCGGCGTAACGCCGTTTCAGCGTTACGCCGTTTCAGCGTTACGCTGTTTCGGCGTTACGCTGTTTCGGCGTTACGCCGTTTTGGCGTTACGCTGTTTCGGCGTAACGCCGTTTCAGCGTTACGCCGTTTCAGCGTTACGCTGTTTCGGCGTAACGCCAGTATTGCTGCTTCTGGTACAACTATTTTGGCTTGCCTTGGCTAGCCTTGCGCTACGCCGTTTCGGCGTTACGCTGTTTCGGCGTGACGCCGTTTCAGCGTTACGCCGTTTCAGCGTTACGCTGTTTCGGCGTTACGCTGTTTCGGCGTTACGCCGTTTCGGCGTAACGCCAGTATTGCTGCTTCTGGTACAACTGTTTTGGCTTGCCTTGGCTAGCCTGGCGCTACGCCGTTTCGGCGTTACGCTGTTTCGGCGTAACGCCGTTTCAGCGTTACGCCGTTTCAGCGTTACGCTGTTTCGGCGTTACGCCGTTTGGGAGGGAGGGAGAATTGTGAGGGAGCATTATTGCCCCCATCCCCCAGTATGCATTATCCTCTCTACCTAAAGAGCACCCCAGATTCGATTCAGTGTCAATTCGCCCCACTGGGAACCACTCTCTCTCGAAATGCAAAAAAGAGAAGAGCAAAAGGCAGCACTATACACATCAGACAAAGAAAAGGGCTGGAGGCAAAGGGCTAGGCAGAGACAGCGCCGCCCCCCTGGCCTCCTTGGCCTCCGCTGGCCCCGTCCCCACCACCGCCCCTCTTCTTCGGCTCCTCCTCTTCGCTCTTGTCCTCCCAACCATAGGTCATGAGATGAGATCCCCCCTGTGTAGCAAACCAAAAGAACCTCTCGTGGAGGAGGACGGCGAGGAGGCCCACCACTCCGTCGCCCTGTCTGCCGCGGAGGTGGCTGGCCCTCATCCTGAGAGGGCGGAAAGTAGACCCCGTCTTTGTCGAACGAGCCACTGGAGTCCATCTTCTTCTGACTGCGCTATGAGGAGAGTACTCTGCCAGTGGAGGATTGTGACTGGCTATAGCCAGCTGCTTCAGCGCATATCCCTTGGCCCTGGCCCATTTTGCGCACATTGCCTTGTGGTTTTTCTTGCAGCAGTGCAGCTGGCAGCCTGCCTGGGCTTTTCCTAATCATGCCTTTGATCTACAACGCCTCCCCTATCTCCCCCCAAACACAAATCTGGTCACAGCACTATCCCAAGCCTGCCAGGGCCTTCTCTTCTCTCTCTTCTTCCGTTCAGCCTGAGTGAAGCTGTGTTTCCGGCTAGCCTGGCGCTACGCCGTTTCAGCGTTACGCCGTTTCGGCGTTACGCCATTTCAGCGTTACGCCGTTTCGGCGTTACGCCGTTTCAGCGTTACGCCGTTTCGGCGTTACGCCGTTTCGGCGTTACGCCGTTTCGGCGTTACGCCAGTTCGCGTTATTTTGGTGCAACTGTTTGGTCTTGCCTTTGCTTGACTGGAGTCCATGGTGAAGCTGTGTTTCCATCACTGTTTCTGGTTGCGCCATATTGCGTTACACTAAATTGTCGTTAAGCCGTTTCGCGTTACGCCGTATTGGCGTTACGCCGTTTCGGCGTTACGCCGTTTCGGCGTTACGCCGTTTCGGCGTTACGCCGTTCTCAGTTTGGTTTTGATAAATTCAACACCTAGGCATTCTATTTGCGAGATGTTTCCGCTCAGCAAAACCCAACAAGTGGAATGAAATAAAGGACGAAACAAAATAGCTGAATTCAGCTCTGGCAGTGGTGACTGATTGAGAATCAAAGAGAAAGGTTTGAAACAGGAATCATGAGGCTTGAGATCGGCGGAAGAATGTTGTATAGCTTGAACTCAGCATCAGGCCACAATGCCCCCTCCTCCTCCACCCTTGCGAGGCTCCTCCTCATCGCTTGGTTCCTAATTGCCCACTCTCCTCTCCTCTACTGCCTCCAGTGCAGATGTTGGGCAAAAAAGGCAGACCTGCTTCTTTGGCCGTGGAGGCCTGGGACTGGGCGGGATGGACTTCTTGGCCCTGGGCGGCTTGGGCGGGTTCTTTTCATCCTCAGACTTTGGCCAGTACACTCCATCCTTCTCTGAGGCCATTGCGTTTTAGTCAGTGAGATTGTGGTTGTGAAACATGGCTGCGCAAAGCGCCTGCTAAGATTGTTTTGCATTCCTGCTTTCGGCGCCGTTTCAGTTACCCCATTTCCTGCTCTTCCTGAAAACTGCGCATTCTCGCCTTTCCCTTGAAGGGCAGCTTGGTACCTAGCTAGGGCTGGGCCACTTGCCAAATGCGCGTTCACAATTCACCGCATATTATTTTGAGTGTTCATCTTTCGTCAAAAACTAGCCTCTATAAGCTTCAATTTGTGCAATGCATGATTTTTATCTGGGAATAATTGCTGAACTCATTTTCAGCTTCCATTGGAGTAAGATGAGTGGAGGAGGAGAGGAGAGGAGTGGAGCCGAAAGTGGCAAGGAGTTCCCAGAGCTGGTCCTGGGGACTGAGGGAGCAGAGGAGAAGACGGAGGAGCCCAGTCGCTTCTTTTACTGCCAGCAATGCTACCGCCCTGGCAAGGACTGCAACTGCCCGCGCAAGCAGTCCACAAAGGTCCCTTTCTCAAGCGCTTCTTTCGTCATCCCTTTCTTCCATCAATGTGTGTGATGCTTGACAGGAGGTGCAGACTGAGCTGGACTGGCCACTGGATCGAAGCTGTCCCCTGGCAGAGTACCCGAAGGTGCCGAAGGTGGAACCTGGAGCCCCCAAGTTCAACGTCTTCAAAACCCTCAAGGACAAGGCCACCAAGAATAGCAACTCCCTCCCTGAGCGCAACTCCGCCCCCCAGAGCAACTCCGCCCCCCAGAGCAACTCTGCCCCCAAGAGCAACTACGCCCCCAGGAACTACTACGTAAATTGCGTTATGCTAAATTGTCGTTAAGGCGTTACGCTGTTTCGGCGTTACGCCGTTTAGGCGTTACGCCGTTTAGGCGTTACGCCGTTTCGGCGTTACGCCGTTTCGGCGTTACGCCGTTTCGGCGTTACGCCGTTTCGGCGTTACGCCGTTTCGGCGTTACGCCGTTTCGGCGTTACGCCGTTTCGGCGTTACGCCGTTTCGGCGTTACGCCGTTAACTGTCTTGCCTTGGCTGTGTTTCCATCCCTGTTTCTGGTTGCGCCGTATTGCGACACACTAAATTGTCGTTACCTCATCTATGCCAGGTTGAATGGTTGAGGCTAAGCGACAGGCGGCTAAGCGGATGAGGCAGGGGCGGAAGCGGCAGCCCCTTCTCCCCACACCCGTCCTGGCGTCCGCAAGCCAAGACGCGCCTGCCCAACGTGCCCTATTCAACCCCCCACTCCTCCCCACCCCCACCCACTTCAATTTCGGCCCACACACCGTTCACACCAGTGGATTTGCCACCACCGCCTCCATCCTGCAATTCTTCAACATCACCCCCACTGCCACCACCACCACCACCACCACCACCACCACCACCACCACCACCACGCCGGCACCACCCCGTCCAGCCAGCCTCCACTTCCTTAATGACCTCCTCCCCACCTCTTTCACCACCACCCCCCTCTACACGCGCCCCCATTCGCAGTGATGCTTGAATTTGTACAGGATTGATTCTGCTTTAAGTGTTTAGTTCTATTGCAATTCGGTTATACTGCTTATATTCACTTGCAACAATTCGGATATACTGCTTTTCTCGTTTCATCGTTACAACTTTATTGTCTTGCCTTGGCTTGCCTGGAGTCCAGTTTCTGGTTGCGCTGTATTGCTTTCCGCTAAATTGTCGTTAAGCCGTTTTGGCGTTACGCTGATTAGGCGTAACGCCGTTTCAGCGTTACGCCGTTTCGGCGTTACGCCGTTTCGGCGTTACGCCGTTTCGGCGTTACGCCGTTTCGGCGTTACGCCGTTTCGGCGTTACGCCGTTTCGGCGTTACGCTGATTAGGGAATCTATTGAGCACCAAATCTGTCCAGCTAAGAGAAGAGTAAAGCACCTGAGGCAACAGGAGTCATTTTGACAGTCACTGCATGTTGAATTGTCTTCAAATTGAGCAATCATAAGTTGCCAACTGGGCATGGCAACAGCAATGGCCAAGGAACACTACTCAACAGGATGAATAAAGAGGGGCTGGACTCAACAGGATGAATAAAGAGGGGCTGGAATGAGAGTGGTGAGATGAGATGGACTTCTTCTAATGGATGGTGATGATGGGTAAGGGTGAAGGGGGGTACCGTGCTGGAGGGGGAGGGGGAGGGGGAGGGGGAGGTGATGGTGGGGGTGGAAACTTGGAGCCTGGATTGCAGGAGTTTTGCGTCCCATTCGTCCCCTTCTTGCTCTTCCTCTTCACGGGTCTTGTGCTCTTGCACTCTGCAAAAGTGCACCCACCATTATTGAGTGGGGGGGTGCAGGGGACAATAGGGGGTGATGAGGATACGCCTTAACGGCGTAACGCCTAAACGGCGTAACGCCTAATCAGCGTAACGCCGAAACGGCGTTACGCCGTTTCGGCGTTACGCCGTTTAGGCGTTACGCCGTTTAGGCGTAAGCTGAACGAGTAATGGATGATAAGTTGTGCGTACTGGGGGGAGTGGCCTTGTTTTCCTGATGAGACTCCCGAAGGGCGTCAATGACGATGGTGAGGTAGTCTTGCACAGCACCGATGCTGAAGAGGATGTTGTGGACACTGTCGTAGGTGGTGGCCTTCAAGTCCCCAGCCTCTACGTTGTCCAGGGCATCGTAGACCTCCTCAGTGTGCTGCATGGCATCGTGTAGTGCCTAGCAAATCGTTCCCATAATAGTCTCTAAATTGAATGCTAATGAATTGGAATTTTTACTTTATATGCAATTATATGTAAATTTTAGATGGGATGGAACCCTGTAGACAGCGATGAGCTGGGCAGGAATGTTGAGGGCTTCTTCTTCGCTCATGACTGACTGACGTAGAAAAGCAGCTCCCTCCCTTCTATCAGCTCCACTTGGCTGCAAATGAAAGTAACAGAGCAGTAGGGTAACGCAATAGGCAAGTCTAGACGTCTGTATCTAAATGCCTTGCTGGACCCATATTATGGCGCGTGTTTGGTTTAGGTTACGCCTATTCGGCGTTACGCCTATTCGGCGTTACGCCTATTCGGCGTTACGCCTATTCGGCGTTACGCCGTTTCGGCGTTACGCCGTTTCATATTAGTCTCATACTGGCCGTTCCGTGAATGCAAATGGAAGGGAAATGAGAAGTGTGAAGAAGTAGAAGAAATGAAATTGAAAGGAAAATAAAAGGAAGGGAACCGTATAGACAGGGACGAGCTCTGCAGGGATGTTCATGGCTTCCTCCTCGCTCATGTTCATCTTGATTCTCTTCAGGCGTGAAACACTGAACAGCTTCTTTTCTCACTGGGCTGCTATTGGCTGCGAATGAAATGAGGCAGTGGGCTGAGTGTGGTAACGCAATAGGCTGGCCTACGGTAGACCTATTCCATAGTCAAGCCAGGGGCGCGGGGGGGCCCTTAGGATTGCGGGTGTTTGAATTTAGTTTCCCCGTTTCAAATTCTTGAAATACTTCTTCTAGGATTTCAACATCGCTTTCCGAGCTGTTGGACTTCATGCTGGTGTGGCCCTCCAGGAGGTCCATCCATGCTGGTCTGCTCCCCTCCTTCACTGCCACCTTCTCTCCAGCTTTGCTCACCTCAGAAAGAGCCTACAAATGAGAATGGGGAAGAAAGAATGTATAAGTGGGGGAAATACTTCTTCTAGGATTTGGACATGGCTTCCACTTCCACTTCCAGTGCCGTTGGACTCCATGCTGGTGTGGCCCTCCTTGACTGCCACTTTCTCTCCAGCTTTGCTCACCTAAAAAAGACTGGCTTAGTCACATTGCATGGAGGGTGGGTGTAGTTGCTGGAACAGAGTGGGGGAACTGCCCGAATTGAGGAGCAGAGCCAAAGACAGCGTAGGCTGAGATGGGGAACATGGGCTTGGGCAGGGGCTTGCCCACATACTGAGCGGCCCATTCATAGTAATCGCCACCCCACCAGCTGTCCTCAGCTTCCGCCTCCATACTCTAATAGAAGCCTCAAATAATTGTAGCACTCTTTCCAGATAAAAAATTTATGCGCTGAATCTTGCGTTGGATGAGAAGCTTGCGTTTCTTAAACCACCACACTTATGCGCAAGACAATGACATTCAGGTAGGCATATGCAAGGGGAAGTATACGGTAAAACTGCGTTGAGCTGTTTTGGTGAATCAGCATTACGCCGTTTGGGCGTAACGCCGAAACGGCGTAACGCCGAAACGGCGTAACGCCGAAACGGCGTAACGCCGAAACGGCGTAACGCCGAAACGGCGTAACGCCGAAACGGCGTAACGCCGAAACGGCGTAACGCCGAAACGGCGTTACGCCGAAACGGAAATGCAACCGTTATTCAACTCTTCATTGAAATCGCGGAAATCGAGGATTGAAACAGTCATTAATAGTATCGAGGAAAAGAGTAGATTTAAATTGGCGGAATTTAGTGTCTCATTGCACGCTTGCATTATCTGCCTATAAGCCCAGCCACACCCCCCCCCCCCTTTCAACACTGCTCCCACATTAGCAGAGCTGACAAAATCTGACGTTTTACTCCAAGCCGTTCTATCACTGCTGCCAAGAACATGAACGACTTCGCCAAGGCTCCCTTCAGAACGGTTCTGGTCTACGAGACCTACAAGGATCTCAAGGTTCTATTCCGCTTTTCCTTTTTTGGAGGCTAGAAACAAATGGACGGCTTTTGAAGCCAGAGCTGGAAAAGTTGACGCAGCTGATGATCCGGCTGAACGCCGAGTTTGACACCAAGTTCGTCGAGGTCTCCCGCGAGATCAACGCCTCCTACGACGGCTACCCGTCCCTCTGCAGCGACTGGGACATAGCCCGTTTCAAGGGCCAAGGTAGCTGCTCCTCTCACAATTCTTTGGAAAAGTGCAGTCTCATGGATCCTCTCCAGTGAACGCATTTTTGGCCAACATGGCGTCCTACGAGGAGACCATCGCCTGGGTGGAGGGCATGGGCGAGGCCCGCCTCTACGGTGACTTCAACCCCCACACCTTCACCCTCTCTGCTCCCGAGACCGTCAAGGGGCCTGCAGGCCGAGTCATCGGCATCTATGAAGGCCACGTACTAAATCTTTCCCTCCTCTGACCCTTATTCTTTCCAGCTTCCTTGAGTCATTTGAGCAGCAGGCCTGTAAGTTGTCCAAAATTGCAGAATCTGTGGAACCAGATGGTCTACAACGTGGAGCTGATCCGCGGCAACCAGGACCGCCTCTCCAATGCCATGGAGGAGTTCAACCGCACCTACAAGATTTCCGGCTGAACCCTCCCTTCAACCATCTCATTTTATCTTCCCAAACACTTACAAATATTTAGTTAATCTCTTTATTTTTTGTTATCTTTTTGTGACAAGATTATGATTAGCAGCATTTTCATGATTCCCCTTCTTTTTTTAACCTTTGTCCCTGCTATGACTGTTCCCATTTTTGTTTTTTGGTTTTCGATGAAATAAATTACAATGCAATATATGAAGTAAACGGCGTAACGCCGAAACGGCGTAACGCCGAAACGGCGTAATGCCGAAACGGCGTAACGCCGAAACGGCGTAACGCCGAAACAGCGTTACGCCGAAATGGCGTAACGCCGAAACAGCGTAACGCCGAAACAGCGTTACGCCGAAACGGCGTAACGCCGAAACAGCGTAACGCCAAAATGACCTAATGCTTGTTACATCGTTATGGACTGCGATAGGATCACTGAAAGGCCAGTAGCTGGGAAATAACCAATAGATTAACCAATAACCAAACTGGAAAAGCCTCAACTGGATGCACAGAAAAACAATACCACTTGGTGTGAACTAAATGGGAAGGCAGAGTCAATAGCCCTATGAACTGTCCATTTTTTCTAGAAGGATATGCACAAATTCATTTTCAACTTGCATGACAGTGTCTCGGTATCCTTTGGGGATGGGCACAATGTGAGACTTGGAATGTGGAGTACTGGTGAAAATGAGGATCAGGTGCCCTTTTTCAACATCCACGTCCACGTGCTCCAGCTTGTCTGTCTCGCTCTGAGGCGCATAGACAGTGACCAGTTTGTCTGTCTCACTCTTCTCGTAGCTGTCAACAATGCTCCATGTATCAAAGGAGGTTTAAGGAAGGAATGTTGTTTACTGCTTTTTCCTCCAAGATCCCTCGTACTCGTTTCCCTTCATGGGCCGTAGTTTTTTGCCTTCTGCCTTCAGCAGCTGTCGTTGTAGACGGCGTCCCAGTAACTGTAACTGCACGGAAAGCTAGGTTATTCTGTTGATCAGTTAAGATAAATAAACGCTGCTGTCTTTGTAGCTGCTCCAGGGATCCACGAAATCCCACTGCTGGTGGTCTGGCTCTGGCTCTGGCTCATAGGCTAGCGAAGTTGATGCTTCTGTTGACTGCTCCTTGGCAGCCATTGCTTAGCTTTTCTGGAGTGTTTAGACCTCATTTTGGTCCCGTGGAGGTGTAGGGACTACTAAGACACTCAGGGAAGCAAATGAGGTAAAGAGGTACGGTACCATGATGCAATTGAATAATTGGCGTTTCAACGTTACGCCGAAACGGCGTAACGCCGAAACGGCGTAACGCCGAAACGGCGTAACGCCGAAACGGCGTAACGCTTATTCGGCGTTACGCCTATTCGGCGTTACGCCTATTCGGCATTACGCCTATTCGGCGTTGCTATGTATTTGCTGCTCAGTGGAGGTGTAGGGACTACTAAACGCGCCACGCCTATTGGCGTTACGCCGTTTCGGCGTTGCGACGTTTTGGAGAAAAATGCATTGCGTATGTATTTGCTGCTGGTGCTTCAATGTCATCTACAATAAATAACATGCAGTAATTTGACCCAAAATGTGAAACATGCCTAATGTAAATGAATGTGGTCAGGAATGAAATGGAAAATGAAGCAAGCCGCGAAACGGTAGCTCATCCACTTGGGACAAAGCTTGAATCCTACAATTTAGTACCCATCAGCATAAATATCGTAGAAAGCTTAATGCAGGTAGATTACAGATAGAAAAAAACCTCGGATTCAGAGACAACATTGACTGAGGCGTCGGTGTAGCCAGCGCATCGTTTTCTTTGGTAGGGAGGCGAGTCTGGTGTCCTTGGCTCTTCAGATGGAAGTGAGACCAGCTCCTGGAATTTACCATGCCAAAATTTTAGTTGTTGATATGGGTGAAAGATACGGCAGCAGTAGCACTTAGAAAACTGCTACTCTCCTTGATGGCAGGCAGGGATATTGCTGATCCGCAGTTGTTGGAGCTAGACGATTCTTCCTGCATTTGGCAGCTGGTGAGCTGCTTTTGAAAAGAGTCAATGAAAAGAGGAAACAGTAGATGAGGCGGGGCTGTCACTGTCGAAAATGCGTCGGCGAATGCTCTGCGGAGTAGAGTGAAGAACTGGTGGACCCTCAATGACAATAAGATTTTCATCTATCTTTGTCTAAGCTAAGCTTTTACCACTATCAATCTAAGCTTAAGGCTAAAAATGCATGGAGAGGTAAACAGGAGGGGTGATGGGTGGTGAAACGGGAGTCGCGTGGTGCTGGTCCTGATTTCCCACATCATTCACCAAGCCCGCCATACTTTTTACTGCTCCTTCTGCAATTTTCATGGGCCATTGCAAACCCAAATGTTGCTTAGGCTAAGCCAGTGGAGGTGAAAAATAGGGCAAATAACTCTCAGAGAAGTGGTATTGAGTAGTAGGGAGTATGGAGTAGCAGCGTTGATATGTGTGGAGTGTTAAGCCCTCATGTTGGCCCAGTGGAGGAGTAGGGACTACTAAGACACTCAGGGAAGCAAATGGGGTACAGAGGTACGGTACCATGATGCAATTGAATAATTGGCGTTTCAACGTTACGCCGAAACGGCGTAACGCCGAAACGGCGTAACGCCAAAATGGCGTAACGCCGAAACGGCTAACGTTCCATTCTCTGATAAAGGACACTTCTGTTTTGGACAATAGAAAACGAGTCGACGTAACTCAGGGAAGCAAATGGGGTAAAGTGGCATGGTACCTGATGCAATTTAAATGAGAGGTGTTACGCCGAATCGGCGTAACGCCAAAACGGCGTAACGCCAAAACGGCGTAACGCCAAAATGGCGTAACGCCAAACCGGCGTAACGCCAAAACGGCGTAACGCCGAAACGGCGTAACGCCGATTCGGCATAACGCCAAAACGGCGTAACGCCGATTCGGCGTAACGCCGAAATGGCGTAACGCCAAAATGGCGTAACGCCGATTCGGCGTAACGCCGAAATGGCGTAACACCGAAATGGCGTAACGCCGAAATGGCTAACGTTCCATTCTCTGATAAAGGACACTTCTGTTTTGGACAATAGAAAAACGAGTCGACGTAACTCAGGGAAGCAAATGGGGTAAAGTGGTATGGTAAGTGATGCAATTTAATGAGAGGTGTTACGCCGAAACGGCGTTACGCCGAAACGGCGTTACGCCGAATCGGCGTTACGCCGAATCGGCGTTACGCCGAAACGGCGTAACGCCGAAACGGCGTAACGCCGATTCGGCGTAACGCCGATTCGGCGTAACGCCGATTCGGCATAACGCCGATTCGGCGTAACGCCAAAACGGCGTTACGTCATTTAGTGTAAAAAAATGGATATTCTCAATGTATAATAGACAATAATACAATATCCCATATTGTATAACTCATTATATTGTATGTATAACGGTATTTATACCATATTGTAATGTGATTGTATGTATAATTTTCGGGGCCCCTGTATTGTAATGTGAATGTATGTATAATTTTTGAAAAAAACGGCAACACTGGTTGGAAAAGAGGCTGTTTGGGCTCATGAAAAGAGCGCGTCCGGATCTCTGCTGGAAGGGGGCTTGACGAGGGGAAGAGAAGGGAGAAGGGACAGGCATGAGAATGGGGGGGGGGGGGGGAAGGGAACTAATCCCTCCGTGTGAAAAGCCCCGTGTTTGCACCGAAAGTGCGGACTGGCGACGCTAATTTCTTAGGCCCTGACAACGGCTGCGGAAAGGAGCGGTGTTGGCCAAAAGCTCTCTCTATTTCTCTCCCATCCAAACTGCTTCCTCTTTGCCTTTTGCTTACAAAAACTTCTCCCAGTAACTGGACACAAAATCAGCCACATGGGGGTGTCAGAGGACATGCCCGGATTTACAAAAGGTGCGAATCATTACTATGCCCCAATGCGCCGATTATAGGTTAAGAGGCAGTTTGCGAGAGGATTGAGAGGCCTTGAAGGAGGGGTATTCCACTTAGCAAAAATCGAAGGTTCGAATTGGGAATCGAGATTAGGCCATGGTTTTGGTCCATTTAGTTGTGATCTCAGCCAAACAAACCCTGGTCCAAAATATTGCTTAGTCGCTGAGAAATGACCATTTTTCTAACACCTACTTTTTTGACCTATGGATGACCTAAAAATCGATTTTTGGCAAATTTCAACCAAGATTTTTTGACCAACCCCAGACTATTATATATCAATCGAACCGCAAAACTATAACAAATTTTATGGTGACAATGATTTTTTCCAAAACGAAAATTTTTTTAATTGATTTTTCAAAAAACCGATTTTTGCATTTTGCAATTTTTGGCACAAAAAAACTGATTTCCAAAACAGATCAAAAAATTCAAGGCTAAGACCTAGCCTATCTTTTTATTCACATTCTTGCCGTCATTTTGGTATATAACACTTTGCAAATGGCGATGTATGAATCGGAAAAATTTTTGATTTAATATTTGCACTTCAATTTTAGCCCTATGTTATAACATAGGCAAAAAATGGCCAAAAAAATTTTGTTCTTAAATTTCTAATCTTTCGGCATTAAATGTTCATTTACGACCCCCTCCACCCCGCTGTATCATTTGTTTCCACAGAATTTGTTTGAATCTGCTCAAACTGATATTCCAATTTTCCTATGTTATAGCATAGGCAATGTTAAAGCATAGGAAAATTGGAATATCAGTTTGAGCAGATTCAAACAAATTCTGTGGAAACAAATGATACAGCGGGGTGGAGGGGGTCGTAAATGAACATTTAATGCCGAAAGATTAGAAATTTAAGAACAAAATTTTTTTGGCCATTTTTTGCCTATGTTATAACATAGGGCTAAAATTGAAGTGCAAATATTAAATCAAAAATTTTTCCGATTCATACATCGCCATTTGCAAAGTGTTATATACCAAAATGACGGCAAGAATGTGAATAAAAAGATAGGCTAGGTCTTAGCCTTGAATTTTTTGATCTGTTTTGGAAATCAGTTTTTTTGTGCCAAAAATTGCAAAATGCAAAAATCGGTTTTTTGAAAAATCAATTAAAAAAATTTTCGTTTTGGAAAAAATCATTGTCACCATAAAATTTGTTATAGTTTTGCGGTTCGATTGATATATAATAGTCTGGGGTTGGTCAAAAAATCTTGGTTGAAATTTGCCAAAAATCGATTTTTAGGTCATCCATAGGTCAAAAAAGTAGGTGTTAGAAAAATGGTCATTTCTCAGCGACTAAGCAATATTTTGAGCCAGGGTTTGTTTGGCTGAGATCACAACTAAATGGACCAAAACCATGGCCTAATCTCGATTCCCAATTCGAACCTTCGATTTTTGGGAAGTGGAATACCCCCTTTAAATTCTCTCGCAAACCGCCTCTTAAGCTAAAAAGTTGCTTTGCTAATGAGGCATAGTAATGTGGGGAAGGTGTTTGTGGGTGCTGTTGCGGGAAAGGGTGGGGTAAGGTGGTGAGGAGAGGTGAGGAGGTAGGGTGTGGATGTGCTGGTAGAGGAGGTCGGGGACAAGAGGGAAATGGATAGTGGGTGGATAAGAGAATGTGAAGGAGAAGTAAGGAGCGTACCGATGAGTTTGCCCTGAGACCAGGGCGTGGGTGAAGGGCCGGAGGAAGCATTGCTGGCAGTTGATAGGTTCCCGCTTGCCACCTCCATCCCTGTCTCTCTTTCTCTTCCACTCAGCCCTGGGCCATTCTCCCTTCTCCTGCAAAGCGCCGCCTCACAGCCGCAACTTCTTCCTGCCCCTCATCAGTCAGCAGGCCCAATCTCTCGCGCGCTCTGTCCTCAAGGGGCTCTTCAGGTAAGCAGGGAGATAAAGGCGGAGGGATGAGAGCGGAGGAGGGAGTGGAGGGTGTGAAATTCGGGCGGCGAAGGCAACTTTGCAATTCAGCTCCGCGCTCGGCCCGCGCTCTGCCGCCTATTTTTCATTCATGCTTATGTCCGCCCCGCACTCTCTGCCTCTGCTCTGCTACAAAGACACCCCCGCCTACCCCCACTCCCTTCTTTTACCCCCGCCCTCCCTTTCCCACCTCCACTTCCCTTCACCCACTACCCAGTACCCACCCACCCCCTCAAAGCCTACCGCTCCCCTTCACTAAATCTAGTCCACACCCTCTACCGTGCAGCAAAAAAGACTGGCGAGCAATATCACTGACGCAATAGGCCTAAGCCTAGGGCTATAGCCGAACCTTCACTGAACTAAGCCTATTCTCTTCCTCCTGAATATGCAAATGCTTACCGACGCCAGCCGCGATGCTTCTAAGGGAGCTAGGAAGATGGCGACAGGGACTCTCAATTTAATTAATTGCCTGCCTCCAGGACTGTGTTGGCGGTGAAAGTGACAGAGAGGGACAGCTCTGTGCAATCCACCGGCAACGGGGAAATTGTAGTCCCAATTTGAGAGGACAGCGAAACTTTGGCCCGTCTATTCCCATTCCATTGCAGAGAATTGCGGGAAGAATCGAGAAAGAATGACAGACTCTGCTTGCAATGACTGGCGGCCAAATCTAGGGGGCTTGCCTAGGATAGACTTGGACAAGCACGGGAGGCGAGATTATGCCAAGGTCTTTCATCCAGGCCAAGGCTGGGGAGCTCGAAAAGAGGGAGGCAAAAATAAACAGATGGGGCTTAGATGCTGCTTTGGATGGGGGGTGGGAAAGGGAAAGGGCGCAAAAATACGCGCCCATTTCTGATGGTGGGCATTAGGGAGAGAAGGCGTGTCGGCGGGGGACAAATGGCATGCCGGATTCTCCTCTTCAATCTCTGCCCTCGCCCCATGGGCCGCAATAATGAGCAATGTGGGCAGCCTAATAGCCAGACAAAGCCCACCCCTTTCCTTTTTCCGCGTCTACATTTCCAGCGCCTTCATTCAGAACGCATTCCTCAATGCGCCAGTCTTCCATGCTCCCTAGGCCAGCTGCCTACTTCCATTCTGATAGCCTAGGACTCCGCCAAGGACAGGATTAGAAGCCTGCTTAGTTGGCCTTTCCCTTGAGCTGGGAATGAATGCAATGTGGCAGAGCGGAAAGAAAGGGAAGCGGAACTTGCAAGAGGCGTGAAAGAGTTGGAAAAAGAGAGAGCTCAGAGGCGTCGTTGACGGAACGGTGCAATCTTGTGGAGTGGGCGGGAGGGACAGAGAGAATGGATGGACGACTCCCCAGCCGCCCCCCAACGCACAACCCCTCACACCATCCCTTCCCTGCCCCGCCCGCTGCTAAGCGTGAAAAACGGGCGGTCTGGCCAGACTTCACAAGGTGGCTCTTCTAAATAAATCCCCACCGCCGCAACTGTCAAAGGCAGGCGGGAGCGGATGGAGGATGGATGGATGAGCTGGACTTCCTTCCTCCCCTTCCTTCTCCTTCCCTCCTTCCCCTCCCCTCCCCTCCCCTGCTCCTGCTGCTAGTAACGGGGTGAACCTTGTTTGGCAAACGGCTTTCCGCCCGTTCCGCAAAGGACGCCCACCAGCACCCTGTCAGCAAAAACGCTTACTGCCTTTTTCTTGATTGCTGGAGAGCGAAATAAGGCTACACTAAGACTCTAGCACTTCTTTTTCCAACCCAAAAATATCTAGTCGCAGGTGAGTCGAAAAAAGGAGAAGAATGAGGTTAATATAGCGTGTTTTAATGCATTCTGAGGCCTGTACAAAAGGACTTATTGATCTTTCCTTAAACAGCCTTAAATTGATCTTTCCTTACTTTTTTGGCCGAACAAAACAATGAAGGATCAGCCCGACCAATTTTGAAATCAGACTGGAATATATCAGCCATTTTATATTTCATAACGGTGATAAAAAATGGTATGATTTTGTTTCGTCATTTAGTCCTGGCTTCTCTGGCCAATGGTGATTCGCAAATAAACGACGTAACTAATAGAGACGGGCTCGATATGTAGTTGGTGCAAGCCTATAAAAAACAGTAGTGACATATTCATGGGCGACCTTTAGCCGTGTAATGGTGGGACTGGGGGGGGGCGGAAATTTGGATGGAAGAAGGGCGGGGAGGTAAGTGGTTGGGCTCTTTAGGCTGGCCAGGGACATCGATCCCAGATGCTCAGCTGGGCTAGGCCAAAAATGAACCCAGAAGCGCTGCCTGGAGTGGAGCCTGCGCTCCCCCTCTGGCTTCAACCAGTTCGCCGCAAGCAGCCTCAGGCACAGCCAAGAAAGACCTGGCATAAATCAGAGGCGGGAATGTGGCCAGTGTTTCATGAGTAAAGGAGAGGCGAGGGGGACTGTGCAGGGCGTGTGAATGCGTGAGGCGTATTGACGCAGTGACCCTCCCTCTCCTCTCCTCCTCTCTCTCCTCCTCTCCTCTCTCCTCTCCTCCTCTAGCCAGCCCCTCCAGTGCTCTTTGGTCAGGAGAGGTTGTGAGAAAAAGCGGGGCCCACCGCCACACTCCCAGCCCCCACGCCGCGCCTGTAATGAACACAATCAAAGCAAGCAGAGGGGGAAGCCCCGGGAACATTCCGGCTAAAAACCTTCCCCTCTTCTTACCCCTCCAGCCTCCTCAGCGACAGCCGTTGAACAGCCTCAGCGACAAAGAACTAAGAAAACTAGTGCCATATGCAAGGAAGGAAGAAACTACGAAGGGATTCGAAATCTACCAAACAATCAGCAGCTACGGAATGTCGCGAATCCTGTTGCAGAAACCAAATCAACGAAAACCGAAGAAGCTGCCAACTAGAACATATACAGAACCCTACGTGAACAGAACAAGCACCGGACTCGGGTCAGCGAGAATTCTCAGAATGTACATGAGACGAGACGAAGAATTGAAAAAAGAAATAGAGGACACACGAATAACCTGGGAACTGCCGGAACAGCTAGGAAGCACAGCATTAAATTACAGCAAATTCCTGAAATCACTCGACATGACGAAACTCACCAAACTAATGGAAAACGGCTGCAAATGCGGTAAGCTACATCCAGATTATAAAGTTAACGGGCACGTTCTCACAGGGGACCTCACCTGGATTAACAATACCCTATCCAATCTGTTCGAAAAGGGCCTAAAATATCGACCAACAGACGGAACAGGACATTTAGAAGCCAGTAGAGGAACCGCCTCAACATTGCACATGTTCATAGGAGAACTGAGGGAGAAAAATAGGATAACTATAGAACACGGGATTAGGGCTTACGATACCATGATACAAATACTGAGTAGTCTAGTATCCAAATTCACCAAAAGGGGGACTAAGACACCGATCTGTGAATTATCAGACCAATACTTTTTCCACCTGAGAGATCTGCATAGAGACATGGTAGTGACCCCAGTAGATAAGGCAAGCAATAATTTAGCGATCAGTTGCAAAAAGGGATATGTGCTACGCATGAATAAGGAAATGGGAGTTACAATGACAGAGGAGGGACTAAGGGCAACAGGAAATGACACCTACCAACCATGGACCATAGAAGACGAGGACACTCTGTTAGAGAGGCATACCAACATATTGATGACGCTAGGATTAGGAGAAATTGAGGAAGACAACAGGACAATACCGGCAATCTGGATGGCGCCTAAATTTCACAAAAATCCAGTAGGAGCACGCTTCATAGCAGGGGCAAAGCGAAGTAGTCTAAAAAAGTTGGGACAGGAGTTGACTAACATTCTTAAAACTATAGGGGAACATTGGGGACGATATTGCCGCAACATAGGAGAGAAAAAAGGAATAGACCTATACTGGAGCATCAAAAATAGCGGAGAAATCATACACGTGATTAGGACAGGAGGGGGAGTTCCTAGCAACAAGATGTGTTCTGCCGATTTCAGTACCCTCTTTACAGCACTTGAACACAGTCTGGTCAAGGACAAACTAACAGAACTTGTTAGAACCATGTTTAAGAAGAACAAATATATTACTAAGGGCAAATTTCCTTATATGCACTCGAACGAACCACGAAGGGGGGACAGTTATGATCTGCAAACAGTGGAATCAATGATATCCTATGTAATAAATGAAGCCTATGTAAAATACTCGGGGGTCATCTTTAAGCAGACTAAAGGAATAGCTATGGGAACAAGCTGCAGCCCTCTAGTAGCAGATCTAGTCCTATCTAAATTAGAATATGACTACCTGACCAGACCCGAAAACCTAGGGATAGCCAAAAAACTAAAGGGAACTAGACGCTACATTGATGATATACTCACATTTAACAATATTGCTCTAGAAACGGCCGCTAAAGACATGTACCCAGCCTCACTACCACTTAGCTTTGACTATCCTAAAGAGGGACAACTACCTTTCCTTGATCTGAATCTCAATACAACAGACTCACATAGGGAACTATACGACAAACGAAAAGCTTTTAAGTTCAATGTCATAACCATGCCTGAGAAAAATAGTAATCAACCACTACAAATAGGACTAAATACCTTCTACAGCCAAATCCTCCGCTATGCCCGAATATGTACCAGCTGGAACAAGTTGGAAGGAACAACAAAAGATCTGGTTCAAAATATGCTTCATAAGGGCTACACAAGGAGCGAACTTAGTAATGTAGTTAAAAGAATCAACGAATCATATCCTGGAATCCTAAGCATCACCGGGCGAGGAGGGGTTAAGGAATTCAAACGTATAATCTATAACTGCAGATCTTAGCGAGCAGGACACACGTTCGAGTGGGAGCACACAGCGAGGACGAGCGAACACGGGGCGGGACGATTCAGTGCGCAGGGATAGAACACCACCAAGATTACGTGAATTGAAGGTAGTAGTTGGATTCGCTTTTCTTCAACCCTGCGCCATCACTTACGGGGGGATGTGGACGTGTGCTAACTGTGCTTTCAGAACAAGAATACGACCGCCAAGAACAAGAGAAGATTCGATTTTTCGTTTTTTTTCTTCGGCAAACTTAGCAACATTAATTCGTCTATTCTGTTAGCTAATATTATATATGAAATAAAAGACCTGTCAAATATTTCACTGATCGCGGTCGCAATAGTTCGTCCCACATAGTTCGCCATCAAAATATTGAAACCAAAATTATTGTTCCACTCACATCAACTGCACTTGACAACTACAAATCACCACCTTTCTTCCCGCCCCCTCAATCCCCTCGCACACACCTTTTAGGGCAGGGGACAGAAAACACGGAGGGAGCACTCTTTCTGCGCCCCTATTCCTTGTCCCGCCAATGAGGCTTATATGAGGAGGGCTGGCGGGGTGTTTGTTGTCCGCGGTAGTAAGAGAGCAGGAGGGGCGGTGGAGAGTGCTGGGGGATGTAATGGAATTTCCGGACTGGCATAGGGCCCCGTCGCTGTGGCCGCCGGCCTAGGAAGGAAGAAGTCTCTGGCGCCAAAGTCCCATCGATTCCCCTCGCACCCCCCCCCCCCACTTCCCCACCGACTTATGCCCCCACTACCCAAAAATCTTACACCCTTCCTTATCCTCTTCATCTTCCACCAAGCCTCCACCTTCCTCCACTTCATCTTCTGTCTCCCGTCTCTTCCTCCCTCCATGCCTTCTTTCTTCCAACTGAAGAGCACGGGTCGCTGGTCATCTTCCCCAGGAGAAAGGCCCCTGCTCCGTCAGATGTGGGACCTCAAGCCAGTCGTGTGAACGGAAAAGGGAGTGAAAAAAGGGACGCATGCAATGTTGGCCGCCACCTGGGCAATGGAGGGGCCTGGAACCAGTTGGTGGAGCGGGGAGATGAGTGAAGCGGCGGCCTATGTAGGTCATCTGCAGCCAGTTGCCTGACCCCGACGGACCAAAAACGGGGCGCCCATCTCTCTGCACAGAGAAATGCCATCCCCTCCCAACAGCACTGCCAATTTGCCCCCCCCCCCCCCACCTGCACTCCCTCCACACTCCGGCGCCGAACCCCCAAGCAATCTACAAACAGAGGCAACAGGCCTGCCCCATGCGCAATGTCCCGTGGGCAGGGTGGCAATTCCGCTGGTCACCATCCCCACCCACTCACACCTCTCACATCCCATCCCCTACTGCACATATGCAACCATTCCACTTTACTTCCTCTCTGAGTCATTTTTTATGCCCTGCTGTCTTCGAACACACTTTTCTCAATTTTGCAAACGAAAGATTAGTTGCATTGCAAAATTCGTCCGATTTTGTACAAAAATTTGAGAGTCGCTGTGGAAATTCGGTGCATTTCATCCGGGGCCGGCATAAAGTAGAGATGAAGGGGGGGGGGGGGGCAAAAAAGAGCGCAGTGATGAATTGAGCTAGTTTTTGGCGGGAGCAGTCGCGGCAGGGTTGAGACCGGTTGTGAGGAAGGAGAGAGGAGCCTACGATGCTCTCCCTCTCCGCTCGGCTTTCACATCACGGATATGTATGCATCGCTCATCTCATCATCTACTATTTTTCCTCTCACACTCCGCATGATAACAGCCGATGCTAAGCCCGCTAAGGATGCTCAGTTGGTTCTGGACGAGCCTTGTTCAGCGTCCTCTCTAAGGTGCGAGCCTATTGGCTGTTGAAGTTGGTGAGAGGAAAGTGATGGATGGAGTGTAGTTGGGGTAGATGAGGGACTGGGCCCCCTGGCGATGGCACGCGCGTTTGGCCGCCGCTCTGGGCGCCTACCTCCGCTGCTGGGCCTACCGATGGGCCGTCTTCGTTCACCGCAATCGTCTCCTAGTCATCCTCTTCCCTTGTCACCCACATTTTTCTCCTTCTCTACTAATCTGGCAAAGAAGCTGGAGCAGTTTGTAGTACTGCTGGGCATGGGATTGAGTACGGGGCTGCTGCTGGTGCCCTACCGTCTGGTTTCCAGGACCGAGGATCTCTTTACCCCCACTCACTCAAAAGCCAATGTCAAGCAACGCTGAGCCAGGAGGAAGCCTTGAGGGAAGGATGTGGGAATGTAGGTAGACAGGCAACGACTGCTCTGGCTCTGGCCCATGGATGAGGAAAATTATGTGCCGGGCCGAAGCTTGGGATCTCGCGTCTATCTACAAATTCTTTCCTATTCCAAAAAACCGGTTCGGTTTTTAGCTTGTTCATCAAAATTTTACTCAAAACCCTGATGAAAGTATGATTAACAGGATGGAAACGTGCTAGATGACGACGTATTGGCGGAGGTGGATCGGCTGAACAGCTTCCTTCTGCATCGTTTCACAGGTCAGGGTGAGGAGTACGAGGAGCGTTGCCTGCGCTACGAGGGTGGGTGCTTCGGGAACGAGCATGTGGGGCTGCTCCAGTCCCGTCGCCGACTCGCCTCCGTCAAGGGGCTGCGTTTCTGGCCTGTCTTGGGCACGGAAGCGAACCCTCTTTACATCGGCGACGTCCTCGCTGGCGGCGTCAGATTGGATCACAATGGATTTCGCTCTGCCAGATGCCTACGCCTCGCTTACTTCTTCAAGCAGGTTCCCTCCTTCTCCCCCCCCCTTCTACTATTTCGTGTGCATCACTTATCCATCCTTCTACCGTTTTGTTCTTTGACTTGGCGAAAAATATTAAAAAGAGGAGATAAATGCAAAGTTTAGGGAGAAGGCCTGAACAGCAGTGCAGCAAGTTTGGAGCGAAGAAAAAGCAGAGCACTGGTCTTGGCCATGTCCGACTGGCTGGAGGCCAACTATTCCTCTCCGCTTCTCCGCATTGAACACGCACACTCCGACAGCCTTACCCACGGCATGGAGGAAACCAGTAACACTCCCCACCTCTTCCAAGCCACCTTCCAAATGCTTAAGCTGCTTGGTGCAGATGAGAAGTTTGGGCCGAATTTCCTGGTCAGCTTGTCAACACTGGCTGTCTTTGCCATTCTCTGCAACATGATGCTCAAGCCCCGGAAGAAGAAGTATGGCAAGCTTAGGATAAATGAACAGCTTGACAAGGGGTAGATGTGGAGGAGTAGATGTGGAATGGGAGGGCTGGATATGGTCCGAAGTCGACCGTGGCACGCTGTGGCGGCGCTGGTGAGTTCCAGCCTGGCCCTGGGCTCCTCTTTCGGTCTCCTCCTCCTTCTCGGCGTTCCCTTCAACGGCATCGCCAACATCATCGTATTCCTCGTCCTCTGTTACACCCTCTACCCTCTCACTCCTCACTTAGACCTTCCAAACGCCCTCCTCTTTGCAGCCATAGGACTGGATGATATGGTAAGTGCGGTGTTTCCTGTTGGATGATATGGTGATAGAGTGAGTGAGGACGGCAGTTCATCCTTTGCGCTGCGTGGGAGGCGTCGGAGTGCGAGGCTACGGAGCTGGAGGCCAGAATGGGCTTCACACTCAGCCATGCCGTCGTCTCCGCAACCATCACCTCCCTCACCGACGCCGTCTGCTTTGCCATCGGATGTCCAATCCTACTACCTAAACAGCCTAGACTCAACTGCCGCCATTGAAGGCGTTTCGCCGCTCCTTGGGGTGCGGATATTTTGCGTGTATGCGACGGTGGCGGTGCTGTTGGACTATGTCTTTCAACTGTCGCTGTACCTGGCCTGCATGGATTACCTGGGCGAGGCTGAGCTGGCCTCCCGTCACTGCCTCTGCTTCTGCAAACTTCGCAGCGCCAAAGTTGCCGACAACCCCCTGCCTAAGTTGCTCTTTCAACCGAAGCCCAGCTGGCCAAACTTGCTAAAGGAAAGGGAGATGAGCAGGTGGAAAAAGCTGCGGAAACCGGAAGGAGGCGATGGCTCCCTGGTTGACAACTTCTTCCACTCCCTCTATGCTCCAGTCGTTTTCCATTGGCTCTTTAAGTACCTTATGCTACTGCTTGGTTCCTCCTACTCGTCACCCACTCTCCTGTTGTACTGCTGTTTCAAAAGCATTGTTTTAGGGGCAGCTTATTTAGTGATAAGTGGGCTCGGCATGCAGCGATTGGAAGAGGGGCTAGTACCGGGTAATATAGTAGCCAAAGATCATCACCTAGCTGGGTTTGACTGATGGGAATAATTGTGGTAATGATAGGGCAAGTGTTGAGGTTCATTCGGGGGATGGAGGATGAGTTTTTCGAGGCAGGCTTCCAGCTGAGTCTGGCCGTTGGTCGTGCGCCGGATCTCAGCCAGCCTATCGCCCGTCAGCGAGTGCTGGAACTCGCCTACGAGCTGGAGAATACGTTCCCACCCCATTCACCCATCTACCTCTCCTCTTCATTGCTGCTCAGGCCCTACACCATGGGCTACAATGGCACTGTGCTCTGGCTCCGTTCTTTCCTCGCCTATCTGGACGAACTTGAAGCCCCAGTCACCGACTCTCTCTGGCACCACCAGGTTTCCCTCACTAACTTCCCTCAGCTTTCCCTCAGCCCTACACCATGGGCTACAACGGCACTGTGCTCTGGCTCCGTTCTTTCCTCGCCTATCTGGACGAACTTGAAGCCCCAGTCACCGACTCTCTCTGGCACCACCAGGTTTCCCTCACTAACTTCCCTCAGCTTTCCCTCAGCCCTACACCATGGGCTACAACGGCACTGTGCTCTGGCTCCGTTCTTTCCTCGCCTATCTGGACGAACTTGAAGCCCCAGTCACCGACTCTCTCTGGCACCACCAGGTTTCCCTCACTAACTTCCCTCAGCTTTCCCTCAGCCCTACACCATGGGCTACAACGGCACTGTGCTCTGGCTCCGTTCTTTCCTCGCCTATCTGGACGAACTTGAAGCCCCAGTCACCGACTCTCTCTGGCACCACCAGGTTTCCCTCACTAACTTCCCTCGGCTTTCCCTCAGCCCTACACCATGGGCTACAACGGCACTGTGCTCTGGCTCCGTTCTTTCCTCGCCTATCTGGACGAACTTGAAGCCCCAGTCACCGACTCTCTCTGGCACCACCAGGTTTCCCTCACTAACTTCCCTCAGCTTTCCCTCAGCCCTACACCATGGGCTACAACGGCACTGTGCTCTGGCTCCGTTCTTTCCTCGCCTATCTGGACGAACTTGAAGCCCCAGTCACCGACTCTCTCTGGCACCACCAGGTTTCCCTCACTAACTTCCCTCAGCTTTCCCTCAGCCCTACACCATGGGCTACAACGGCACTGTGCTCTGGCTCCGTTCTTTCCTCGCCTATCTGGACGAACTTGAAGCCCCAGTCACCGACTCTCTCTGGCACCACCAGGTTTCCCTCACTAACTTCCCTCAGCTTTCCCTCAGCCCTACACCATGGGCTACAACGGCACTGTGCTCTGGCTCCGTTCTTTCCTCGCCTATCTGGACGAACTTGAAGCCCCAGTCACCGACTCTCTCTGGCACCACCAGGTTTCCCTCACTAACTTCCCTCAGCTTTCCCTCAGCCCTACACCATGGGCTACAACGGCACTGTGCTCTGGCTCCGTTCTTTCCTCGCCTATCTGGACGAACTTGAAGCCCCAGTCACCGACTCTCTCTGGCACCACCAGGTTTCCCTCACTAACTTCCCTCAGCTTTCCCTCAGCCCTACACCGTGGGCTACAACGGCACTGTGCTCTGGCTCCGTTCTTTCCTCGCCTATCTGGACGAACTTGAAGCCCCAGTCACCGACTCTCTCTGGCACCACCAGGTTTCCCTCACTAACTTCCCTCAGCTTTCCCTCAGCCCTACACCATGGGCTACAACGGCACTGTGCTCTGGCTCCGTTCTTTCCTCGCCTATCTGGACGAACTTGAAGCCCCAGTCACCGACTCTCTCTGGCACCACCAGGTTTCCCTCACTAACTTCCCTCAGCTTTCCCTCAGCCCTACACCATGGGCTACAACGGCACTGTGCTCTGGCTCCGTTCTTTCCTCGCCTATCTGGACGAACTTGAAGCCCCAGTCACCGACTCTCTCTGGCACCACCAGGTTTCCCTCACTAACTTCCCTCAGCTTTCCCTCAGCCCTACACCATGGGCTACAACGGCACTGTGCTCTGGCTCCGTTCTTTCCTCGCCTATCTGGACGAACTTGAAGCCCCAGTCACCGACTCTCTCTGGCACCACCAGGTTTCCTTCACTAACTTCCCTCAGCTTTCCCTCAGCCCTACACCATGGGCTACAACGGCACTGTGCTCTGGCTCCGTTCTTTCCTCGCCTATCTGGACGAACTTGAAGCCCCAGTCACCGACTCTCTCTGGCACCACCAGGTTTCCCTCACTAACTTCCCTCAGCTTTCCCTCAGCCCTACACCATGGGCTACAACGGCACTGTGCTCTGGCTCCGTTCTTTCCTCGCCTATCTGGACGAACTTGAAGCCCCAGTCACCGACTCTCTCTGGCACCACCAGGTTTCCCTCACTAACTTCCCTCAGCTTTCCCTCAGCCCTACACCGTGGGCTACAACGGCACTGTGCTCTGGCTCCGTTCTTTCCTCGCCTATCTGGACGAACTTGAAGCCCCAGTCACCGACTCTCTCTGGCACCACCAGGTTTCCCTCACTAACTTCCCTCAGCTTTCCCTCAGCCCTACACCATGGGCTACAACGGCACTGTGCTCTGGCTCCGTTCTTTCCTCGCCTATCTGGACGAACTTGAAGCCCCAGTCACCGACTCTCTCTGGCACCACCAGGTTTCCCTCACTAACTTCCCTCAGCTTTCCCTCAGCCCTACACCATGGGCTACAACGGCACTGTGCTCTGGCTCCGTTCTTTCCTCGCCTATCTGGACGAACTTGAAGCCCCAGTCACCGACTCTCTCTGGCACCACCAGGTTTCCCTCACTAACTTCCCTCAGCTTTCCCTCAGCCCTACACCATGGGCTACAACGGCACTGTGCTCTGGCTCCGTTCTTTCCTCGCCTATCTGGACGAACTTGAAGCCCCAGTCACCGACTCTCTCTGGCACCACCAGGTTTCCCTCACTAACTTCCCTCAGCTTTCCCTCAGCCCTACACCATGGGCTACAACGGCACTGTGCTCTGGCTCCGTTCTTTCCTCGCCTATCTGGACGAACTTGAAGCCCCAGTCACCGACTCTCTCTGGCACCACCAGGTTTCCCTCACTAACTTCCCTCAGCTTTCCCTCAGCCCTACACCATGGGCTACAACGGCACTGTGCTCTGGCTCCGTTCTTTCCTCGCCTATCTGGACGAACTTGAAGCCCCAGTCACCGACTCTCTCTGGCACCACCAGGTTTCCCTCACTAACTTCCCTCAGCTTTCCCTCAGCCCTACACCATGGGCTACAACGGCACTGTGCTCTGGCTCCGTTCTTTCCTCGCCTATCTGGACGAACTTGAAGCCCCAGTCACCGACTCTCTCTGGCACCACCAGGTTTCCCTCACTAACTTCCCTCAGCTTTCCCTCAGCCCTACACCATGGGCTACAACGGCACTGTGCTCTGGCTCCGTTCTTTCCTCGCCTATCTGGACGAACTTGAAGCCCCAGTCACCGACTCTCTCTGGCACCACCAGGTTTCCCTCACTAACTTCCCTCAGCTTTCCCTCAGCCCTACACCATGGGCTACAACGGCACTGTGCTCTGGCTCCGTTCTTTCCTCGCCTATCTGGACGAACTTGAAGCCCCAGTCACCGACTCTCTCTGGCACCACCAGGTTTCCCTCACTAACTTCCCTCAGCTTTCCCTCAGCCCTACACCATGGGCTACAACGGCACTGTGCTCTGGCTCCGTTCTTTCCTCGCCTATCTGGACGAACTTGAAGCCCCAGTCACCGACTCTCTCTGGCACCACCAGGTTTCCCTCACTAACTTCCCTCAGCTTTCCCTCAGCCCTACACCATGGGCTACAACGGCACTGTGCTCTGGCTCCGTTCTTTCCTCGCCTATCTGGACGAACTTGAAGCCCCAGTCACCGACTCTCTCTGGCACCACCAGGTTTCCCTCACTAACTTCCCTCAGCTTTCCCTCAGCCCTACACCATGGGCTACAACGGCACTGTGCTCTGGCTCCGTTCTTTCCTCGCCTATCTGGACGAACTTGAAGCCCCAGTCACCGACTCTCTCTGGCACCACCAGGTTTCCCTCACTAACTCTCAATTTCTTCGCAATCGAATTCGAAATTGATGGCGGTTGTTTTATATCGACGAAAGACAAGGGATTTGCTCGGAGGTATGGGAATGGGTGAGAACGAGTTCAGCTCGAGGTCAGTGGGAAGCCGTGATTCGTTGGACACCTGCCGTACCCCCAGCCTATCCAACTGTCGCAGCCTTTCAATTTCATGTTTCTTTCCCACTATGGCTCATTGCATACCCCTCATTGCAAAGAAGGCTAACCATAGGTCGGCCTGCGCAACATTCAGACGCCTTTGCTGCAGCGCCAAGCCGTGCGTCTCATTCGTCAAATTTGTGCCAAAGACAGGTTGCATCATCGAATGATTGTGCAAGAAGCTATTGGCAAGGCTTGGATGAAGGTATGCAAGCATGGATGCTTTTGCGTATAACGACCTTTTCCCGTTCGTGGAGCAGTACGAGATGGTTGCTCCGACCACAAAAACATCGCTGAGCCTTGGCATCGGCTGCATGGCTTTGATCAGCCTCTTCCTGGTGCCCTCCACGCTCGGCGCCGTCCTCGTCATCGCCTCCATCCTCTCCATCGATGTCGGTGTCCTCGGTCCGCCTCTCCCCTTCCCACCTTCCCCCTTCCCTCAACTTAGACCTCTCTGTGCAGGTGTGATGGCGTGGTGGGGCGTGAGGCTGGACGCCGTGTCCATGATCTGCCTCACCATGGCCACTGGGTGAGGCCAGAGCTTCTGCTTTGGGTGGAGGAGGTGATGAAAGCAGTGCGATGCAGATTCTCGGTGGATTTGACGGCGCACGTGACCTACGCCTTCCTAGCCGCGGAGGAGACGGAGAGTCGGAGTCGAGCTTTGACAGCGCTGCGCAACGTTGGCTGGCCAGTCCTGCAAGGTCGTCCGCTCTTCCCACGCCCTCATCCCCAGCACCTTGGCACATTTCCCAGGCGGTCTGTCCACGCTGCTGGGCACGCTGGTCCTGGGCTCCGTGGACGCGTACATCGTGCAGACGTTTTTCAAGACAGTCTTCCTGGTCATTGTGCTGGGCCTCATCCATTCCCTCATTGTCCTGCCCGTCCTCCTCGCACTGCTCTTCTCTAGCAAGAAGGCCGAGACTGCTGCCGTTTCAGCCGCTACGCCATCAACTCCATCCACTGCCTCTTCCACTGCCTGACACTCACACTTTATCATCCATCGGCCATTTCGACAGACTAATTTCATGCCACATTTTTCTTCCAACTTCAGCAGTTTCCTTTGATTCAAGCGTCTAAACTCGGTTCCAAGCTGCCTAATCATGTTATCCTACATAGCAGCAACATACGATGTCATGCTCTTATTGTTTAAAAAATTCCCATCAGTGCAATGTTCAAGCTAATAAATTAAAAATTGAAATTTTGCAAAAAAGAAAATTATGAACTTCTACTTTACGCACTGATTCACTTTTAATTTCGACTTTTCAATTTTGACATCTTTTCTTTAAATATGGATTATGTATATTATTCATATTCAATATCCTGCCATTAATTGGATTTGGGAGAAAGCGAGTCTTGAGTCTTGAGAAAGCGAGACTTGGCCAATTCAACAAATGATGCCAACAAGTGAATAGGAACTGCAATCAAAGCAAGAGTATGCATGAATAATGCAAGAGAAGCAAGAAGAGACGACTCCTTGCAGGGCAATAGGGCCTACAAATGATTTGGCCAAGGATGAAACAAATGAATGGGGACTGCAATCGATGCAAGAGAATGCATGAATAATGCAAGAGAAGCAAGAAGAGAAGTCTCCTTGCAGGACAATAGGGCCTAATTGACATGTGCGGGTAGCCATTTGGCAAGTGCTGCCTGGTCTCGCTGAAGGAGACTGGCATTGAGACGAATGCGCTCCACGCTCTGCGCTACTGGACGCTTCAGCACTCCCATATCCATCGCATTGAAGTAGGCCTGTACAGTTTTCATTTCATCCCTCCTCATAGATGAGCATGGAGAAAGTGAAGGGAGGTGTGTAACCTGGACTTCATTGGCGATGTCGTTGGAAGCGTGGTAGGAGGTGGCACTCTTGAGGATGGCCTGGAAGAGGTTGGAGTTGGCTCCGCCGAACTTGGCGCTGAGGTCGTTGAAGTGCTCCTTGAGGTAGCTCCAAGCGAAGTCCTGGCCCGCCTTGTGACTCGTGAGGGAGAACATGACCATGTACAGGTCTTGCGAGCGCACCTACAACAGCCCCTTACTTCCTGCAACTGAAGGAGGGAGTGGTGAAGGAGAAGGGAACCTTGTCCACAGCGTACTGCCAGGCGCACTGGTGAACTTGGGGAGTACTGCAGCAGGCCATGGTGGCGAGGCAAGCGCGCTGGAGCTCGGGGAAGTCGTTGGCTTCGTAGACTTTGCGCAGAGCCTCGAAACCTTCCTGACCCTCGCTTCGCGCGTACATTGCAAACACGGCGTTGCGAAGATCCGCGTTCACCTCCTTCCCCTCCTCCACGTAGTCCTGCAACCCATCACCTCCTTACTCTTCCTTCTTCTGGAACCTTGAAGTAGGAACCTTGAAGAGCTGTACGCCCTTCTGGATAGTAGTCTGATGTCCGGCCTTGGCCAGGCGTCCGAGGAGGAGGGCACGAAGACGGGCGCTCTGGTTGCTCTCCCCCTCCATGGGGCTCCAACCGAGACGCTCGGCGGCCGGGGCGTAGGCCTTGCAGACGAGGGCCTTGAAAGGCTGCAGGAGCTCGGGGACGCGCTCCAGGACGTTGGCGATGGTCGCCACGCCGTTGTCCAGCTCCACCCAGACCGTGAAGTCCTCCTCCCCGACGCAGGCCTCGAGGAGCTCCAGGAAGCTGGTGGCGGGGGCCTTGCCGGCCTTGACGAGGGCGAAGGTGTCGTTGACCAGGTTGAAGCGGTCCAGCGGGCCCAGGCTCTTGTCCTTCACGGCTGCCAGCAGAGGGGCGAGGAGTTCCTGGGAGTAGCTGACGCGGTAGTAGCCCTTGGCCCCTGCGTTCAGCTTCAGCCAACCCGCCCCCTCCAGAGTGCCAAGGTCGAATGCCTCCTGGCTGCTGTTGAGGACGAGGTTGAGGGCAGGCTGGTGGGGCTTGGCGGGGCCGGCGATGGCGACGGGAACGTGCCAGACGGTGGCCTCGGCGTCGGAGCTGCCGTCGGCGATGAAGCGCTGCTGGGAGAGCTGGAGCTTGGTCTTGCCGTCCTTGGTGTCCAGGGAGGCGGCGAGGATGGGGAAGCCCATCTTCTTGGTCCAGGCGGCCATGTCCGCGGCGATGTCGCGCCCGGAGGCTTCCGAGAAGGCGTCCCACAGGTCCTTCGTCTCCGTGTTGGCGAAGGAGAACTTCTTCAGGTAGGCCGCGATGGCCTTCTGGAACGTCTCCTTCCCCACGAACGCCTCCAGCATCGCGATCACGGACGCGGACTTGGAGTAGGAGATGCTGAAAGTGGGGAGAATCTGTTGGAGGAAGGGTTTGGAGGAGAGGAGGAAGAGTGAGAAACCCATCGTAGATCTCCTCCAGCTCATTGGGGTGGTGGATGGGGACTTCGATGGGGTGACTGGAGCGGAGTGCGTCCAGGCTAAGGGCTCGCGCTATTTCGTCGTTCGCGAACATCATCCACGGCTGGAACTCCGGGTAGGCCTCGCCCACGAACTTGTACTCCATGAACGTCGCGAAGCCCTCTTTCAGCCACAGGTCCGTCCACCACCTTAGCCCCTCCTTTTTGATGTGAAGGAGGAATGGGAAGGAAGAAGGAAGAGGAGTGAACTTCATGGTGGTGAGGTTGCCGAACCACATGTGGGCCAGCTCGTGGGCGACGACGAGAGCGATGTGCGAGAGGATGGCCTTGGAGCTCTTGACGGGGTCAGAGAGGAGGTAGACTTCCCGGTAGGTGACCAGGCCCCAGTTCTCCATGGCCCCCATGCTGAAGTCCGGAATGGCGATGAGGTCCGCCTTGGGCAGGGGATAGGGGACCCCGAAGAACCCGTCGTAGTACTCCAGCGCCTTCTTAGCGCACTCCAGCGCGAACTGTCCCTGCGATTCCTTGCCTCAATACAAGTCCCCTTCTTTGCTGCATATTGAGGAGAGAGAAGTGTTGGTCAATATTCTTTGCATAGAGCAGTCGAAAGAGCTTAAAGAAGTTGAAAGAGGAAAGGAACCGGGGAGAGCGTAGACTCGTACGATGATGCCGTTGGTGGTCTTGGCTTCGATGAACTTGAACTCGCCGACGATGAAGGCAACGAGGTAGGTGCTCATGAGTGGAGAGGTGTTGAAGGTGATGCGCTCAAGGCCCCCCTCCACCTCTTCCTTCTTCGCCACGTCCATGTTCGACAGCGCCGTCAGACCCTTCCCCACATTCAGCACCACATCGAACTTTGCCTGCCAATTCACAAGGCTTGCTAGGCTGAAACGGGCGGGAGGAGGAGAGGATAAAAACCTTGTACTCTGGCTCGTCGAAGCAGGGAAAGGCCTGCAGCAGTATTCAAATAGAACTTTCTACCCAGCCAAGGATGGATATTGCAACCTGACGAGCGTAGGTAGACTCGAACTGCGTGGTCGCCATGTGCTTCTCCACTCCTCCCAGAGTGTACTTGGACCGGTAGAAGCCGTGCATCTCAACCACACCCCATCGCTGAAACCGCTTTGGAAGGAAAGGAAAGGAACCTTGTCGTTGAGGTTGCCGACATACTTGAGGTTGATGGTGGCGGTGGTGCCAGCGGGTATGGCCTGTGGGAGGGCGAGAGTGAGGCGCTCCTTCTCCTGATCCAAGGAGGCGGCCGCCGTCAGCTCCTGCTCCCCCAGGCTCACCGTGGCCGAAGAGATCGTCATGTGCGACGCATTCAGCACAAGCTCCTTCGTTTCCACCTCCACCTTCACCAGCAGGGCATTCTCTTTAGGAAAGGGAGGATGGAATAGAAGTTAAGAACCTTTGCATGAATGCCGACCTCGCCCTTGAACTTGAAGCCGTCTAGATCGGGCGTCAGATCAATTTTGTAGAGAATCGGTTTCGCAATCCTGTGATAATGTGTGATAATAGGGAGTACAAAAACAGAATTGGGGCTAACTTGGGCAGTCGGTGGGTGCTCATGGCTGCCGCTCGTCTCTCAGCTTGGACTCCTGCTGCGGGTGTGAACGTTGACGCTCCTTGTGATTACTGATACTGAAGACCTAGCAAATGATGAAATGGTAGAGGAGGCGGAAAGCTTGCGGGCACATACTACGAAGGCATTCAGGGGCTCGGCGGGCATTCGAAACATTCAGCTCCACACTTACGAAAGGGATATATATAGAATTTGATACGGACTATCTTGAATTGATATCATTTTTCTAATCCTTTAGTTTTATTTCATTATAAAACCGCAAATCGGAAATAAATCGCACCTTTGCCCTTGATAACTTTCTGATTTTGCGATGCCTTAGTCTGACCGAAAATGCCGCGTCACCGTTTCGGTTGCGTTGCTTTGCGGGAAAAAACCATCAACCGCGCACTTGCTTACCGTAGCTAACATGCAATGCGCCAATTCAATTCAATCACATATTCAGCAATAGCTAAAAGAGCGGCATTTCTTTAATTGAGACATTTGTAGTGATTTCAAAAAAAAATTTGTCAAAACCCCTATTTTTTAGTTTCTTCACATCCTGACGAGCATTTTGATTTGACGTGGTTTTGGGAAAACCACCTCTCGGTTTTGGGATCACCTCTCTCCTCCAGCCAAACCCCCGTTTCAATCCAGCATTTCAGCTCCATCAAACCATTTCTCTCCTCAAGCCCTCCTTTTTGGGCCTTGTATCCGCACACAAACTGACATGAGTCAGCTAGCCTCCTTTTTGTGTGGGGGTGAGCATTAGGTGGAATGACGGGTTGTTTTCGGCATGGAGGCTTCTATTAGCATTCCAATATGCCTCCTGCCCTCCTCACAACTGCCTTCCAACTGCCTCTATTCATCCCCTTTTTGCATTTCGTCATTCCAATGCAAACGCTGCACTTTTCAAACTTCCAAGTGGCTGGCCAAGTCCAAAAGCGAAATAATAAGCACTATTGCATTTGACCAATAACCTAATTATTCATACAAAACTCACTTAGCCGAGTTACAACAGATCTCAGACCGCTCTGACCTTAAGGTGCTGCAAGATTGTTGCATAATTTGTTTAACCCAGCCATAAACAAATCTCTGACTGCTTTGAGCTTTAGGTGCTGTGAGAAAGTTGATGGGCAATCGATGGGAGGTGGTGTTATGCGGGCCCGCCAAGCGCCAAATAACACCTCCCGAGCAGCTTTAAGCCTTTGACTTTGGACATAAATGAGGGCCTGCCAGGCCACAAACCCACCATCCTGTTATTTATTTCGGTTATTTCAGTTATTTGAGTTATTTCAGTTCACTCAATGGATGAGTATCAAAATACTTTTCGTATGAGCAGTGCAAGGATAACTCGACCTGAGCCTCCAAGCATGCTTGAGATCGGATTGGCACATGCCAGTCGGTCAATGCTGTGCCTGGTGGTCGTGTATAGGCCGTCCACCCTTGAAACTAGACACTGGGTTCACTCCAGCATCTGGGCGGAGGGTGCATGTGTCCCTCTTTTTGCTCGCTGTGCCCCTGCAGTGGCCCATAGCCTCAAAAGAGGCCAGATGGGAAAATAAAATAAGTTTTCTGCCTCTGTTCACTCGTTTTCAATGATCCAATGTTTTCACTCTTTCAGCCTTAATCCAGAACACTATCTTTGCCATTTTTGGTAATTACTTTTTATTTCCCATCTTAAATTTCTTATGCTTCTTGCCAATTGCAGATCTTCCATTTTAATTGCAGCTATAATATTTTGAACAAAATATTCAAACATGTAAAACAAACTGCTGTGGAAGTATGACTACATCTGAATTGAGTAATTGCCAATAAAAAATGACTGGAAAGAATCACTTAGATTTGGCAAATCTCCGTTTGAAAACATTTTTGAGCGATTTGGATGCCGTCTTATCTGCAGCCCCTTCGCTGGATCTGGAAAGGGTGGGATAGTGAATGGGGGTGACTAGGGTGGATAGAAATTGAACGGAGCGATGGCGCTGAAATCGTCCATGAGTTCGCTGGAGGCCACGATGTCGGGCGGCGGGGCGGCGTGACGAAGCAGCGTCTTCGAAGTCTGCCAACATGCCCCTCCCTCAGTTCACATTCTACACTCTCCCAAATGGCAAACCGCGAGGCCGGAGGAATCGCCGTGCAGTGAAGCAGGACGGCCGAGGTAGGCCAGCAGCTTCGGCACCTCCATCTCAACTGGGCAGGCAGGCTGACCAAATGAGAGATGAGAGTGAAGGAAGAAAGGAGGGCACCTGGTGGAAGGCAAGTGAGAGGAAGTTGTGGAGGCAGGTGAGGAAGGCTTCTTGCCAGGGCTTGGAGAAGTACTGGCGATATTCTCGCTGCTCCTCCGGCGCCTTTGCGTAGACGATTGCAAACCTGGGCAGAGAAAGAAGGTGAAGTATGGGAAGCAATGGATGGGCAGTGAAAGCACCAGTCTTTCCAGGCAGGGAGGGGCTGGAGACGAGGGGCGAGTTTGGCGAAGAATTCGGTGGCTTTGTCCGCCCGCTTGTTGTGCAGGCAGTTGGCCAGGTAGAGCTTCAGTGTGTCCTCTTCCATCCTATCTGCGTATTCGCTTTGGAACTGAAACACCAGAACAATTCCTTAGGATGAAGAATAAAATAATGAAAATAAGAGCCTACTTTGGTCAATCCAACAAAGGCACTGGTGTTGAGATGTCGCCAAAGATCAGTGAGTCCAGATATGTCATAGCTGCTAATCATCGCGCAAATTTGTTCCACCAATTTGTCCACCTTCAGCTAACTATTTAGCCACCACTCGAAAGGCAAATTCTGTTTCAAACTCGATATGCAGAGGCCTTGTCATTTCTGGTGTCCGCGTCGAAATGCTTGAGCGCCGTGGCAAAGCCTCTAAATGCCAGATAATCTCGAACCAAGCCATCCAGCATACCCACTGCCCCACTCATGGCTCCAGTTGAATCTCAATTCCCACGCTTCTCACCGACTCTGCGATTGTCCAACCAACACGCTACACGCCGCTCAAAACTGCGCACTCCATAACACTCAGTGGAGTCCAATACGTATCTCTTGCCCCGCAGCATTGCCCCACTCTACTGCAACACTTCATTTCACCTTCAGCTGGCCTCCTTTACTCCTCTTATCATTCCAGCGCATAAAATGCCCTGCTTCCTTCCAGCCGATAGTCTAATAAAGAGCCAGGAGAAAATGTCCACCACTGCCGGAAGGAATGCTCCGAGGCCTTCGAAGAAACCGCGCCAGCCACCCAGTGGCCCAGCCAAGAAGCCTCAGCCTAAAGGCCCCAGCGCTCCGGCCAGGCCCCAGCCTCCACCGCCCAAGCCCAGAGAAGAGGGAGGTGGGAGAGGGGCGGGAGAAGAAGCTGGCAAACGAGGGGAGCGACGGGAGAGCAGCAGTCTGCAGTGCGTCATCTGCTGCCACGGGCTGGACTTCTACTGCGTCGGCGTCTGCGGCCATCCCGTCTGCGCCGAGTGCGGCATCCGCATACGCCTCCTCTGCCAGTCCAACGACTGCCCCATCTGTCGAGCGCCTCTCTCGCAGGTTCTTTTCTCCCCTTCTTCCCTCACGCTTTAGATCGATGGGAAGGCGATTTAAGGTGATGATGGTGTCACAAGGGACTCTGGCCTCACTGGACGTGAAACGACCGCCACCGATGCTGCGCGACCGACAAGGGGACCAGGTGGGCATCCATTTTGAGAGCCCCGCTGCTGTGGACGCATTCGCCGACCTCCTTGCACACTGCTGCTATCACTGCAAGAACGAGTTGCACACCACCCGCTCCATTCTCAGCAATAAAATTATGTGCGAAACTTTTGAGGCCGGAGTTTGGAAGCTTTGGGGAGCTGGAGAAGCACATGCGGCGCATCCATGGCCTCTACTATTGCGCCCTCTGTGTACAGCACCTCCGCCTCTTCTCCTGGGAACGCAAGACATACACCAAGCAGGACCTCATACACCACGAAAAGGCTTGCCCACCCACCCCTCAATATTTTAACCCCCACTAGCATGCCTGATCTTTGAGATCGGAGACAAGGACGATCGAAGTCACCGCGGGCATCCCATCTGCCCCTACGATAAGCAGAGGTTCCTGGACCAGGACGCCCTCTATCTTCACCTCCGCCGTGACCACTACTTCTGCCACTTCTGCGACGCTGACGGCGCCAAGCCCACCTTCTACGAGTTTCTTGACCCTTCACAGTCAAACTAGAGGCAAGAAAGCGAATTTCTTTAGCGGATATGAGGAGCTGAAGGATCACTTTCGCGAGGGCCACTTCCTCTGCGAACTGGGCGACTGTGCCCAGGAACAGTTCACGCCTGCCTTCCGTAGCCGAGTGGAGTTGGAAGTTCATCAGGTCCGCTCTTTCTGCCTCCTCCTCCCCTCGCTTGACAGCAATCCTCCAAGGTTGGCAGGGAACGCACAAGGACAAGAAGCGGACGATCCAGCTGGACTGGAAAATTTCTGGGAGGTCGGAAGCGAGTGAGAGAGGTGGAAGCGAGCGAGGAGGCAGAGGTGGCCGCGGCGCTCACCGACGCCCCATGCCCTACCACCGCCGAATGGAGCTAGAACGCGCTGCCAACGCTCCGCCCGAGGAGGAGGAGCACCTCATACCACTTCCTGGGTTCAATCACTTTTTCTACATCTTCTCTAGTTTCTAACTCTGCCAATAATGGAAGTAGAAGAGACAGAAGCTGTTTGAGGGCTGGCGGAAGTTCGAAGGTGCAGAGCGTGATGAGAGTGCGTACGGGGGGCAGAGGGGAGAGCGGAGGGCCTTCGGCTGAGTTCCGCCAGGAGACGCAGGACTTCCCCAACCTTGCTGGAGAGGTCGCCCAGCTTGGTGTCACCACCTCCGACGGCTTCCCAGGCTATTATCCTCTTCTAATTCTTAAAGCTGGTAGGAATCTGTTTAATATATGGAACATTTTCTGATGGGCTTTTTCTGGCAACTTTGGAGCCGGAGTTTCAACGGTCAACGAAATAAAAATTCATGTCACTTTTGTGCCGTAGAAAGCTTTAGTTTTGGATTTTTCCTCAATTTTGGTTCCTCAAGCTGCATAAAGGAAAAATTTGTTTAGTTTTCTTACTTGATGCTTGGGTGCTTTGTTTACTTCGGTGCTTTCTTTGCAGCTTAGATAATTAACCAATATTGCTGTTACTGAGCTAATTTTGGACCATAATTTCGAAGTTGAGAAATTATTATACTAAATTTAATTGTTATCTTAATTTTTAACAAAAAACATTGTATTGTAACTTTTAGTCGAGGCATCATGAAACCTATATCATTTGCTATGGCCCTATTCGGAGTTAGAATGAAAGTAAAATTGGAGGATTCGTACGCGGAGATTGGAGCGGGCGCAATATGCTGGCCCCTAATCTGTCCGCGGACTTCCCCTCACTCCGTCCCGAGCCCAGACAGCGGACAGAGCCAGTGCCCAGAGCTCCGCCAGCACCCCAAAGACCACCCGCCCCTGCTCCGTCCAGGGGCATGGTGATGATCGACGATGACGAGGCATTTCCTTCCCTCAAGCAACAACGCGCCGAAGCTCCTCCTCCTCAACCCCCGCCCAACTCAGCCAGAGCAGCTCCAGCTCCTGCCTCTGCTCAGAATGGCTCTTCTGCTGTTAGCAGCTCTTTTTCTCTTGCGAAAGCCTAATAATGAGAGAAGGGCATTGAAGGAGGAGGAGGAAGAGGGGAAGGGTGTGGGTGGGGGTGGCTATCTGCGGCGTCTGGGCGGGCGTCAAGCGGGGCCACGCAGTCTGTCAGCGGCGACGGCCTGTTTGGGCACTGCGGATGAGGAGTTCCCCGTCCTGGGAGCCCGAAAATCGGCCAATGCTAACGGAGGGGCGCCCGTCCGGGGTGCCTGGGCCCTCAAAGACGCGGCTTCTGCCTCCGCTGCCTTGGGCAAAAGTTGGCCTTTCTTTCTATCATTTTCCCTTTTTTGAAACTAAAATAAAAGCAGGACACCTTCTGACAGTAAATGCGATGGCCTGAAAGCATATGAAGCAGTTGATAGAGCTTGATAGAATATGCTGAATGGAAAAATAGAAATAAGTGGTTGAAGAAGATTGGGCAGTGCATGCGGGTGCATCGGCACCCGGGGAAGAGCTTCCGGGCTTCGAGTGGATCAAAACGGAAGGTGTGAAGAAGGAGTCGAAGAAGAAGCCAGCGGCGAAGAAGGAGAAGTCCACACTCGTGGCCATCGGAACCAAGGCCAAAGCTCGCGCTGTGGCCAGGGCCAAGCAGAACGCCGATTCCAAGCACGGCGGCAATGCCTCCACCGGTTACCGCTTTCTTTTTCAAACACAGTCCCCTTTGATCGTAAATGCCATCAATTTAGAGCTAAATGAGAAAAAATGTGGTTGAGAAACGGACGCAGTGCTGGCGGAAATGGAGGAGGGAGAGGAAGAGGGGAAGAGTTTGGCTAGTGAAAGAAAGCAGGAAGAGAAGCAAGCGCCTAGCTCTGATCCGCCTCCCGGCCTTCTGCCAACCGCAATCACCACTCAGCCCCCTCCACCTCAGCCTCTACACCGTATTCACCCCCATTTTCATCACCTCATCCAATCGAAAGGAATTTATTAGTGGTACAGAAAGGGTAGGAAGTGCGCCACCGGGTTTGCCTCCGCCAGGGATGCAAGCTCCTCCTCCGCCAGGGATGCAAGCTCCTCCCCCGCCAGGAATGCAGGCTACTCCTCCGCCTGGGATGCAGGCTCCTCCGCCTCCCCCGCCCATCAGCGGTTACCAGAAACCGCGCGACTTTACCGGTCGCAACAAGGCCCTCTTCGACAGCATCTGGGGACACCTCACCACCGCACAGCTCAACCAATTCAAAGTCCTCTCCTCTCTCCACCCTCTCCTTACCCTCAGCCGTGACTGAACGCCTTCACAGTCGAAGAGCCGTGAGTTCCGGGCGGGGGAGCTGGGCGCAGAGAGGTACCGGGATGCTGTGGCAGAACTGCTCCCAGCGCCTCTGCTGGTCAAGACCCTGCCCGAGCTCATCGCCCTTCTGCCCGACATCCAGCGCCAGCGCCAACTCTTTGCCGTCTCCAAGGCACTCCACTCATCGCTTCTGTGATGCTGCTATTGAGTGTGTGCGTGTGAGTGCAGGATCTGCTGGAGCCTGGAAAGCGAGAGCGAGGGGGGTGGAAGGCGGGCGGTTCGGGTGGCGGGGGCATGCGGGAGTGCGATGAGTGCGGTCAAGTGCTGGCAGGCTGGGACGCCGAGGAGCACTCCGCCTCCCATCGCCTCGGCCAAGATTTCCCCTCCCTTGCTTGAACATTATCTTCCCCTATCTCGCCTTCTCTCCGGGGAAACTAGCTGTGGCCAGTTAGCACCTTCTTCTATTTTTGCGGTCATTCGGAGGGAATGTTTGCAGCAGTGATAGTTGGATTTCACGAAACGTGCATCGATTGCCTTGTGCGTTAATCAGGAAAATACAATTGGCTCAAAATTTTGCAAAGAAATAGGAAGGATGATTGACCCACCCCAGACCAAAGCCTCAGACAGCACCTTTGCTTTGACCACCCCCCCCCCCTCCCAACCTTACGAAAATGGCGCCTTTGCAAATGGCTCAATATGTTGCAAAGCAAAATTCAATGACATATACTAAAATTGGAACAATACAGAGAAGATTAGCATGCCATCAGTGCCAATTCTGGCTGGCTCGAGTCTAAAGATTTAGATATTTAGATTTTGCTAATAATGGGTTGAAACAAAATAAAACGATTATACTAAAAATATTAGTTTAAAAGTTTTAATTGAAAAGGTCTATAGTTTCTCGTAGTTTGAGCAATAACAGGATACTAACTAAAATACGTGTCTGAGGAATGATTTCTGCCATAACTTGCCGTCTGCTTATGAATGAACAGTCGAGTTTTTAGATGGATAAAAGACCAATCAGATGGACTTCGTAAAATTATGGCTCAAAATGCCCTCTCAATTTTTAAAAATGGAATTAATTTTTGATTGCATTACATCTAGTCTAGATTTTTTTCATGGTTTACAATTCATAAACTTGGCATGCTGTAGCAATTTAGTCTTTTTTAATATCAAATTCAAATAAATATAATGGTACCATCGGCAAGCCGAGAATAAGACTTTTTCTCCCAAAATTCGACTGCCCCGAGTTTAAAACAAAAGAAATTACCCTAATACTTGTGAAAGTGGAATCTGCGTGTGGGGCATTCTGCATTTTGCTTTCGCTCTCAGTTCTAAGACTCTTTTCATGTGCGCAATATTAAAATGGTACTAACGCAGTTAGTTGTTAGTCAGTGTTAGGAACAGCTACAGCTAATTACAGCTCAAAATAAAGAGCTTTTTCGCATCGTCGACAAATGAGGCGCGAATGGAAGGCGTTGTATGCAGAGAGGAGGACAGGAAATGGCTCAATGGCACACGAGCAGCTTAACAGCCCTTTGATAAGCACAGCTTAGGCCACTACTCCGCACTCTGCTCTCTTCTGCCCAGCTCAGCCCTCCTGTCTCTTCAGCCTTTCAAACGCCTCCTCGTCACCTTTCACCAGGGCCTTCAAGCTTGCCTGCTGCTGAGGGCGCATCCTCCTCTCTGCCAGCCCGCCTTGCATTTGACGGCTGGTGAGGGCGCGTGGTTTGTGGAGGAAGGAGGGGGGAGTGCCTACCAATCTCGCTTGTAGCCGCAAAAAAGGGGACGGGAGGAAGGCACCTGTGCTCCCCTCTTTCCCCTCCTATCCCGGGGCGGGGGGCGAAAAGCACTTTACCGCAGCGCCTTGGGGCTAAAGGCTGCTTGTGCGTGCCCGGGGACCCGCGGCTCCTTACACTTGTTTCTCCCACTGCTCCGACCTACTCTCATCCCGCTTTTTAGCCCTATCCATCTACCCCTCCAGCGCACCATCACCTCACATTTTTCAGCCCTCCTTTCCCACTGTCTTTGCATCGGATGAATGAGAGTGTCTAGCCTGCCGAGTGCCGACCTCTACTTCGCTTTTAAGCCTGGGGACAGTAGCTTTTCAAATCTTAAGCTAGAAGTGAGAAGCTAGCGCAAGTTATTTTGTAAGCCGAGATGGCGTGAAGAGGGAGTGTGGAATTGAGCAAGGGGCGCAAGTGAGTGGACAAAGGCGGGAAAGAAGGTGAGCATAGAGCTCTGAGCAGTGATGGATTGGGCAGGCCAGGAGGGCAGGCTGGGCGCGCGGACTGTAGAGGGCAGGCAGGCAGGCTAAGCGGACTCCCTCTCTCTGCTCCAGACATCTGAGCCGGCCACGCCTCTTCTCGCCCAACTTCCCACTCCCATCCCAGCCCAGCCCCTCTTCATCCTCTCTTGCTTTCCATGCACTGCTCTTCCATATTTTTCAGTTTTGAGGTGTATTTGTGAAAGCGTTCCTTTCATTCCGTCAGGAGCAAAGTTGTTGGGCTAAGGACAGGTTTGGGTGATGCAAGTTCGGGGGGGATGGGGCGTTGAGGGGCGTAATGGGGGCCTGCTGGGTGGTGGAGGTGCAAACTTCCTGCCAAGAGTCGTTGGCCTCGGGGGGAGGGGCGGTGCATAAACAGTGCCAGCTTTCTAATTGCCATCTCGCCTTCCTTCCTTCCGTCCAAGGCCGGGCCTAGGGGGAGCTAGGCTGCACATCTGGAGGCCAGCCTTTCGCCCAGCACCCCTCTAATGGCCCGCTTACAGCACATCCCCTTTTTCTCCAAACAAGCGGCCGCACGGAAATGCCCGCCGCTTCCCAGCAGCTTCCAATCTCTCGCACGGGGATTCTCAGATGTTGTTTCTGGTTCCGCTATGATGGATGGGAGATGTGGAAGGAAATGAGGACGCCTGCTCAGGCCTGGCATTGAATCGCTGGTTCTTGGCTGCCTACATCCTGTCATCCCTCACTTTCCCAGCCTTGTCACATCACCTTTTTCAGACCACCTCCAGTGTACACATTTCGTTTATGCACGCCTTCACCCTTCCATCCTACCTCTATCACTGGGCAGCCTAGCGTAGAAAAAGCGATGGTGGAGCTATGATGAGATCATAAGGGTAGGTGGGGGGCAGTGGGGAATGGTAGGGGCTTGATGCAGGGCAAAGATGTGGTGGTATGCGGTTGAGGGAGGGGTGGTGGAGGATGGGAGCGAGTGAGGAGAGTTGTCTCCCTCCCTCCGTCCCATCCGTCGCAGAAACCGCACCAACGCCCTACGTCTTTTACGCACTCTGCGACCCCGACCCCGCCTCTCCACTTCGTTGCTTCCATACGCACTCTCTACAACGCCCCTTAACCCCACACTGCCTTCTTTTAGCGGCTCCCTGCCCTACCAGCAGCTCCTATAGCACCTTCTAGCGCGTCTTGATACCTTTACATTCCTTACTCTTGTCACTTGAAGTCCTTTATTTCAGGCATGCCGATTCGATAAGCGGTCTGTATTTGATCGATATGAGGTCTTTGTGCACGCTTATGGCGTTGCTGCTTTGGGTGACAGGCATTGTGGACTCTAGCATCGAAACCGAACGCCTTCGCCATCGCAAATACGATTTTACCAGTTAGTTTCTTCATTTTCCTTCGGCTTGATTATATTTCATGCCGTAGTCAGCGTTTTATTTTTCTCAAATGTACTTGCAGCTTGTGTGTGAAAGAACATATGTTTCGAATTCTATGGATGAGTGAAATGTCTGAAAGCTTTGTGTGTGCTGTCATAAAAAGGGTCAGAAGGAGGCTCAAATGGCGTTTGATTGGGAAAAAAAAAGGCTTCTGCTGGCAGGAGTTTGGGAGGGGCAGGAAAGTGAAGTTGGGATGTTGAAGGGTGGATGGGGGCGGGGGGAAGTAGGGCAAGCGGATGTAGGGGAATGGAGATTTATGGCCCCCGAGTAGCGGGGCCCAAGCCGGCAAAGGCCAGAGGGCGGAAGACAGCGCCCAGCTACCCCACTACTCTTCCTCCCCCTACACTTCCTCCCCATCATCCCCCTACACTTCCTCTCCATCATCTTCCATCCGGGCGGGCAGTATAGGGGCAGTCTTGGCACTATGCGCAGGGCCTCCCGTTGGCGCAGTGTCATCGGGCACAGGAAGCTCCCTGTGCATCCCATTGAGAAAACATTGCGGGCCCAAACGGGCAGTACGCCAGCCTTGGACGAGTGGTGGGGAAGAGAGATGGCGGATGTGGCCGGGGTGTAAGAGACTGAAGAGAGAGAAGAGGAAAAAGGAAGAGAGGGACGGAGAAGAGGAAGATGATTGAAGTGTCCGCACCGCGGTTCCGAACGCACAAGCGGGAAAAGTACGATGTGTTCCTGGGCGACAGCCTACGCCTCCAGTGCGGCGCCATCGGCAAACCCAAGCCTTACATTCACTGGTTCAGGGTTAGCACTGCTATTTCACATTCTTATCAATTGAACTGAGCAGAATCCCACAACATTTTGGAACATGCCCTGATATAACTGAGGATAGCCAATAAAAGGTGAAGAAAATAAAAAGGGAGGAAAAAATGTCAATTGAAGGAAGACGAGATGGTACTGGAGAGTCGTGAGAAGCCTCGACTGCGTGTGCAGGGCTACAGCTTGCACCTGGGACGAGTAGAGGCAGGGGACGAAGGCCGCTGGTCCTGCAAGGTATGGAACCAGGTCGGCTCCATCTGGCGCAACTTCACTGTCAACATCATCGGTTCCACCTCCTCTTCTACCTCTCGCATGGCCTGCTGTCCGCATGTCCCCAACCGTCCCACTTCCTGCCCAATTTCATCCTCCCCCTCTCCAAAGCAGCCTTTGCAGTAAGCTCCCGTGCAAATACCAACCTGCAAGTGGCCTGGCCAGAGTGGAGTGCAAAAAAGGAGTGTTGTCAGACATGTGCTATCACTACGAACAGCTGGGCCAGGCCGGTCCTCTACGCTGTCGCTGCCAGAGCGCCGTGGCCAACGGCCGTCGCATCCCGCCCGAGTGCTTCCGACTCTCCCCACAGCCCCCGCCTCCTCCGCCCCAGCTCATCCGGGAGTCCCCACACCAGGCCGCCCGCCGCAACCTTCGCCAGCTCCTCGCCGCCGCCCCCACCGCCTGCAACCTCACACAGGCACAGATCGGCGAGCGCGTGGAGCTCATTCTCAAGGGTTCTCTACTACTACTTCCCCCCCCCCCCTTCTTTCTCCCAGCATCACTACACCTGTCGGAGTGCAGTGGCATGAGCAGTGGCCCGTCCGTCCAGTCTTTGCTTTGCCTAGTCGCAGGCTGATTGAAGATCCGGAGAAGCTGAAGGAGTGGCTGAATGTGGAGGAGTTGCCGCCCGAGGTGGCTCGCACAATTCAGGACATCAAAGCTGGTGCCTCAGTCAAACTCTCCTAGCCTAGTCCATCCATCTATGCTTCCTTCATCCTCGCAGAACCGTCCAAGTCGGAGGAGGCCTCAGAGCAGCTGCTGTCGGACCAGCCGGTGGAGCTGAAGACGCCGCCGGTGACGCCGGCGGTGACGCTGGGGCCGGAGCGGTTCGCCTTCATGGAGCGGGCGCCCTACTGGGCCAAGCCGCAGCGGGAGATGGAGGAGACCAAGGCCCTACCCGCCGGTCAGACCATGAAGCTGGAGTGCCGCGCCAACGGATTCCCCGAGCCTCAGCTCACCTGGTTCAAGGACGGCGCCGAACTCACCCCTGCCACCCTCCGTCTAGCTGTTAGCCCTCTTCCATGCCCCCCACTCCTTCTCATCCGTCAACCTAGAGCCTGTTTGAGGTTGGGATGAGCTACAGCTTCAAGAAGCACAGCCTGGAGGTGGTGGACATGACGCCCGAGGACGCCGGCCTCTACACCTGCGAGGCCTTCAACAAACTCGGCACCATCCAGCACCACATCAAGGTCAAGGTACAGGAGCGCTTCAGATCACGCCCCATCATCATGCCCTTCTACCCTAAGGTTCTCTCTCTTTCCATTCCCCATTCCTCTTTATATCCAAACTTCACATGCCAGAACGTGACGTTGGCGCTGGGCGACAACGCAACATTTCTGTGTCCGGTGATCAGCGACGTGCTGCCACACGTGGAGTGGAAGCGCCACTTCACCGTCAACGGCTCCTACCTCGACTCACAGGGCAACGTCTACTCACAGGACGCCACCATCCCTCCCAATGCACAAGCTGGCCTCGACCACAATCAGTAGACCCCTAGCCCTCCTCTTTTCAAAACCCATGCCAAGCCACTTCTAGGGTCCCGGCACTGGTAATATTCAATGTGACGGAGGAGGATGCGGGCCCCTACTCCTGCGTTGCCGGCAACTACCTCGGCAAGACACTCTCCACTGCCTGGCTCTTTGTCTCTGATCAAGGTTGCAACCCCCTCATCACAATCCATGACCAATAATCCAATCCTTTTCAGAGCTAGATGGGATGCTGGAGATGCGACCGGTGTTGATGGAAGAGAAGCTGGGGTGGACTCACATTCTGCTCATCGCCTTCGTCCTTCTCTTCCTCTTCATCATCGCCCTCATCGTCTTCATCTCCTACCGTCGCTAGTCTGCTTTCTGCCTTACCCTCATCCGTCACCCCCATGACGGTCTAACTGATTTGAGTAAAAGCGAAAAGGCACGGCGTGCGGGTCTGCGCCGTGTAGGCGACTCGGACGGGGAGTACTGGTGCCCAAGGCTGCGCCAGAAGCAGATGTTCATCGGTTGCCCTTTTGTGGTGACTGGTGGATGAGGGAGATGGAGAGTGAGGGGAGGATTGCAGCGCAGCGGGCGGCGTTCGACGGGAAGCGAAACCTGCTGGTGCCCGAGATCAGCATCCTGGACTCCGAAGGGCGGCCCAGCGACTCCGACTACGCCCACATGTGCCAGTACAGCCTACACGATACCGCCGGCTTCCAGGCCTGGGAGATCAATTCCTCCAGGTCATCCTTACCTTTCCCTTTCTCATCAATCGATGGATAGTGAAAGAATGAAACGGTGCAGAATCAGCCGGAACAAGATCATCGGGAAGGGCGCCTTCGGGCAGGTGTACCTGGCGAGCCTGAAGTCGGTGGAGGCGGAGAGCGAGAGTGAGGTGGCCGTGAAGATGCTGAAGCAATCCGCCACCGAGTCCGACCTCAAGGACCTGGTGCGTGAGATGACGCTCATGATGCTCATCGGCAACCACACCAACATCGTCAACTTCATCGGATGCTCCGGCGTTGCTGGTTCACCCGCCGACCCTCATACACCCATCCTACTCTAACCTACTCCACCAGGCGGAACAGTGGACGCAGAGCTGATGTTGATTGTGGAGTACTGTGCCAATGGGAACCTTCGCGATTTCCTTCGGAGGAATGTTGGAGTTTATTGGTTTAGGAGGAGTGGTGGTGACAAGAAGGAGATTGCAGAGGCCACTGCCTGAGGAGCGACAGGTGGTGTCTGGGTCTGGTGATGCGGGAGGGGAGGAGGCCTCCGGCTACCTCCGTCCCAGAAACTCCATCGCCTCCTCCAACAGCAGCTCCAATGGCTCCACTCCCATCACCCTCAAAGACCTCATCTCCTACGCCCTCCAAATCGCCAAGGGCATGGATCACCTCAGCAACAACAAAGTGGTGCGTCCCCTTCCTCTCATCTCTCTCTGCTCCTAAATAGAGTATTCTGTGCTGGGACTGCAGTGTTCGGTGATCCATCGAGACCTGGCAGCCCGCAACTGCCTGGTAACGGCGGAGCGGGTGATAAAGATCTCGGACTTCGGGCTGAGCCGGGAGCTGACGGCGTCGGACTACTACAAGAAGCAGACGGACGGGCAGGTGCCGGTGAAGTGGGTGGCCATCGAGGCCCTCAACGACCAGCGCTACACCATCGAGAGCGACGTCTGGTCCTTCGGCGTCCTCTTCTGGGAAATCCTCACCATGGGCGGCACCCCCTACCCCCGCATCCCCATGGCACACATACACGACTTCATCAACTCCGGCGGCCGCCTCGAACAGCCTGAGCAGTGCCCGGACCCCGTCTACGCCCTCATGGCCGCCTGCTGGGCCGAGGAGCCCCTGGAGAGGCCCAAGTTCGCCGCCATCGCCGCCCAGCTCCAGCACCTCCTCTCCGCCGCCATCGAGGACGACGACTACGCCGACCTCAACACCCGCGCCTCCTCCCTCTCACACATCGCCGACGATGACGACGATCATCTGAACAGCCTCCATCCTCCCTCCACCACCAGCCCCAGCAATGGCCCCACCACCGAGCACCAGCGACCGCCGCTCCGTCGCAGAAACTCCGGCCCTCTGGCTGAGCCCAATGGGGCACTGGGAGCCCAGCTGCGCCCCATCTCCGAGGTCTTCGAGCTTCAGCTGGACGACAACATGCACACCTATGCACAGGTATCATCTGCTCCGATGGGGTAGAGGAGAGGAGGTGAAATGAGCGGCTGTTGTAGGTGAATCGGGACAGTGGACACGCGAGTGGCTCCAGTGGCGGGGGAAGCTCGGACAGTATGGCCTCCAGCTCTGCCTCCTCCCATAGCTATCATGAGCTGAGGCGCAGTCGCATGGCTGAGTCCACCGACTCCGGCCGCCCCTCCTCCTCCAGCTACGGCACACACAACAGCTTCTCTAATGGTACCTCTTTTCTGTCACACCACTGCTGCTCGTCAATGCCGCTTTTCCAGATGCAGAGTGCAACCCGTCGCCTCTTCTGGGCGGCAGCCAGAAATCGTGGAGCTTGTAGGGCTTCATTTGTGCTCAAGTCTTAGTGATGAGAAGAAGGCTTTGGCTGCAGGGAAGGCGGAAGACACGCTGGAAGTAGGCAGAGCCCGTCAGGAGCTCAGCTTGAAGACGAATGCGGTATGTCTTTCCCGCAAACTGAGCGGAGGAGTGTGTAAAGATGAAGGGTGGATGGAGCAGGCTACAGCTCGGTGAGGGGTGTGGAAGAGAAGCGAGCGCTGCTGGAGGGCAGCGAGTACGCCAACTTTCTACCACCCATCGCCAACCGCCTCAAAGCTGCCCGCGAGTCCATTGTCTGACCTCCGCTTCTTCTCTACATTTGCCTGCGCCTATGCCATCGTGTCATTCATTTTGTGCTTAGCGGTGCCTTTCGTTGCTTTCTTTTTTGTCCACTTTACCCTCAGATGCTTCGAGCTTTTTTCCATTATCACATACTCCTTGGATGTCAGTTTTATTTGCTTGATTTTGTCAAACTTTTTGTACAAAGCTACCAGAATAGTCAGTGTTTGTACCATAGAAAAAACAAAAAAATTAAGGCATCAAGCAACAACTATTTCACAAAGAAATTTGAAAGCCCAAAGTCGCTCAATAAATTTGTAATGAAAAAAAATTCAACAAGAAAATTTGCCTGATCCACTAGCAGAAAAAGCACTCATACAAATCGCCTGCTAAAATTTTACCCTAAAAAACGCCCCATTGTGGTTTAAAATTATTTCAAAGCGTGCAAACATCTGAAAAACGCTGTGAAAACTTGAAAAGCAATTTTGGCACCATTTTTTAGAATTAGGCACTTTATGAGTGTAATTCTCCATTGGGTATCACGACTTTTCGTACCCAGGACTTTTCGTACCCGACTTTTCGTACCCGATTTTTCGTACCCAGACTTTTCGTACCCTAGAATTTTCGTACCCAGACATTTCGTACCCAAGGTTTTTTTAGCAGGGGATTGCTGGAGATGGGCTGGGCTTGTTGACGATGGGGAGAGGAGGCTGGGCTTGTTGACGATGGGGAGGAGATTGCTAGAGATGTAAATTGACATGTTCTCTAACGTGTGTAGCACCATATAAATTTTTTGCTCGCTAAAAATTTTGCTTAAATTTGCAGCTTATTTCGTTGAAAACTAGAAATTTTTGAACTTTTGAAGCAACAATATACGTTTGTTTGCCATAAATCGAAAAAATAATATACTGTAAATTTATTTCAACACCTTTCAGATATCACTTTAGCAGACATTCGGGCCAAAAAAACAGCTGATTTCACCAAAAACTGCCAAAAAATGCTAAAAACCTTGGGTACGAAACGTCTGGGTACGAAAAGTCTAGGGTACGAAAAGTCTGGGTACGAAAAATCGGGTACGAAAAATCGGGTACGAAAAGTCTTGGGTACGAAAAGTCGTATAACCCTCCATTGACATATTTCTATTTTTTCGGTTTGTCCAAAAAACGGAACAATTGTAGAATATGCCAATTTGTCTAGCAGGAAAGGCAAAAATCCTAGTCCAAGGGTAGTCCAAAGTCTAAATTCTTTGACACCATTTCATGTGGTAGGATCATGCTTAGCATTAAAATCGCGAACAGGGTTTCAAGCCAACACATTTTAATCCAGTCGTGCCCTCGTGCCGTACCCTATCGTTCTTCATCTTGAACTGCAATCGAAATTTTGAAGCAGGGCTGGGATGACTGGGGTTCGGGCTGATTGTTGGGTGGTCCATATGCAATGTGGGACTGGGCTGACTATACTTCTAATCGACTTGTCTGTATTTAAGCGTTGTGTTGCAAGTGTGCCACGGCCAAGGTCTTGAAAGCTAGAGGAGTTAATGGCCAAACGCTATTTCTATTCATTGCAGTGAGTAGAGACGCCACTACACATCATATCATATTTAATATTTGTGTATTTTGATAAACGGTTTCTCATAACATGTCGTTTTTCATAGGTCATTAGTTATCGTTAGTTTTCTTACTCCAAATTTCTTAGAGGGATTAAATTATGTTAAAAATGAATAAAATAAACCTTTTTCTGAAATTGTCGAGAGCTGGTAGTGGAGAAGAATGTGGGGGAATATCCGAAGAAGGAAGAAGGGGCAGATAAGCATAAATGGGAAAACGTCAGGTGAGGGGGCCTGAACTTTATCATGCCTTAAGCGCGTCCCCTCTTTCATTATCTCAGCTCCAGGCTCAGTGCATTTTCGATGACACCTTCAAGACATTATTCAGTCTGTAATTCTATCTACCACCTAAATTATCGCTCTTCTTTCCGAGCTTTTGGTTGGCATAGAAGTGAGGGAGAAGAGTAACTGGAATGGATGACTAAAACTGGTTGTAGGCCATTTTTCTTTCCGGATCCTCATCCGATGATCCACTTCCGTTTTCTTGGTCAAGGTGAAGGCCCATCTCGTTTTTTGGTGGACTAGGTGGAGGATGAGGAAAGTTGAAGGTGGTGGGGAGGGGGTAGAGGGGGGGGGGAGAAGAAGAAGGGGATAGGAGGCATGGAGGTGCCCAGGCCAGGTGGACAAGGTGGGGGTGGATGCTGACCTTGTCCGGTCTCTTCAAGTAGGCTCATGGAGTTTGTTGAGGTGAATGGGCAAAGTGAGGTGTGGCGCGCGCCCGAACGCCACCTCTTCGTCGTGTCCAGCCTGCAGTCCTCTAGAAATATCTCCTCCTCCACCCACCCCCTCGGATAGAAGGGGACTCGGATACGGAGGCCCTCCCTACCCCCCTTCTTCCCCCCCCCCCTCCCCTCTTTTCCCCTCTCCGCCCCCTCCGCAGCGGCTCCTGTCCAGTTCCACGCCCTTGGTGCCCATGCCTTGAAGTTGGCGTGAGGCTGAAGGGCCCTTTGTTGTTCCAACAATCCTCCCTCCCCCCACCGCCCCCGCTCACCTTCATGGACAGGCACACTTTGTAAGTAAGTGGCTGGGGGTGTGCCCCTTGCCCAAATCCATTTGTCACTTATCTCCCTCCAGCCCCCCTCCCTCCTCCTCCTCCCTCACCTGCTCCAACCCCCTCCCCTCCCCTCCCTCCCTCCGGCCCCGTCCACTTTCACTTTTATTTCACAAGTAGGCCTGGTGGTGGCAAAAAAACTCGCCTTCCTCGCCCGGCCTCGTCTCATCCTCCCTTCGCTCCTCTGCCCACTCCGACGTCGCCTTCATCACCCACCCCTCCCTTCTCCTCCACCCCTCACTACTTCCATCCAAGATCCGCCACTCCTCACTCCATCTCCTCTCCTCTCAACCTCACCATCCCCATGCACACCCAACTCCATCTCCCAATATGGTAAGCATTATGCTTTTCTCGTTCTTCTTAGGCCAGGCTTTACTATTGTCTTCAAATGGTCTGTGATGTGGTGGAATCAGTAGCAGGGTATTGTAGTGTGAGAGTAGTGTGAGGGAGGGTAGAAAAGGATGAGATGACGGAGATGTGGCAGTGCTTGCTTTTCTGGCCTGGTGGATGCAAATGAGAAGCGCATCATCGCCTCCCTCCACCCAGTCTCCCAGGCCAGGTAGGCAGGCAATTTGTTTTGACACATGCGAGGTATCTTAATTAATATCAAGAATTCCCCCTCTTTGCACGCCACAGCCTGCATTTCTCGCCTTCTCTTCTCCACTGCCTCTCATCTGTATGTTCTTTGGCTCTTCCATTCCTGGCAAGTACAGCTAGCTGATGCTGCAAGCGGTTGGCCTACCTCGAGTAATTTCTGCTTCCTGCCAGCCAAATGAAGGAAGAGCATAGAGGATAGAGTATGAGAAGGAGGTGCTAAGAGATGGTGGGAGGAGAGGAGTAGAAGGAAGGGTGAGAGGAAGAGCGGAGGGGGATGAGAGGAGTGCGAAGGAAGGAAGGGTGGAATCCAGTTGTTGGACCTGTCCGTCCGTCCACTCCTTGCCTTTCCCTTTCGCCCATCTCCAGGCCCTGGGGTGGTGTAAAATGCGCTTGCAGCCCCATTCCAGTGGGCGGCAGGGGATTGGAAAGGCGAGGATGCGGGGTGATGGGAGGAAGATGGGAGGGGGTGGGAGGAGAGTGGGTGCAGGGATGCGCCGGTAATCAATCAGTGGGGCCTCTTTCCGATTGTTTTGGACGGGCGGTGCGGGCGGGAGGGCGGGAAAGAGGGGGCGAAGAGAAAAGGGAGCGATGCGCTTCGCAGTGTGGCGGAAAACTTGAATCGCCCGCGGTCCTCTTGGCCCGACTCCTCCCATCGCCTTTTCCGCTGCTGGCGCCAGGAGGAGGAAAGGAAGGAGGAAGCATGTCCTTCGCCCACCCAGCCTTCCAGCTCGTCTTCGACCCCCCTCTCCCCGCCCTCCCGCGCTCCAAGCAGCCCAGGAAGACCAAGAAGGTTCCTCCCTGTCCCTGTCCTTCCTCCACTGCAGCCCAACCAAGTTCAGCTGGTAGAGGCAGTGTTGTGATAAGTGGGGGAGATTGATGGGCTGGTGGGGAGTGGTCTGGATTTGGCGGCCTAAGGGCTGCCCTTGGCCTGTCCTGGCAGAGCGGGAGGTCAGACAGAGAAGAGCGCCACTACTGACCCACTTTTAACCCCTACTACCGTCTGTCCCCAACCCCAATTGACTCGTCTCAAACTCTCCCTCCATCCCTCCTTCATTCCAACGCCTCCTTCGCTTTCCTTCTGCAGCAGCGGAGCCAGGAGCAGGCCAAGATCGGGGTAAGAAGGGGCTTTATGAGGCGGGGGAAGGAAGTGAGGGGTGAGGGAGGAAGGATGGGAGTGAGGGAGGGAGGGGATCTCTTCCTGTGAGGTGCGGGGGGATCTCTTCCTGTGCGGTCGGCCTCTGAGCAGTGTCTGGAAGAAGCCTGGACAAAGAAGCCAGCCGGCGCACACAGCTGCAGGCCGGTCCTTAGGCAAATATGGCACCTCCCTCCCCTCTAACCCCCCGCACCCCTCCAATTCCACCTCCAACTTCTACGCTCCTCTCAAAGCCAGCCCAATTCCTATTCCACCTCACTCCGCCGCGCGCTTCTTCTCTCTCCTTGCGCCTCTTTTGCCCGCTCTCACTTGCCCCAGGGATGGAGGCCTGGACTCTTGGCTAGGCCGATGAAGAGGGTGTCTGCGTAAGCAAGCGTGGGAGGCGGGGGAAGGGCTGGGAAGGATGAGGGGGGGGGGCTGCTAGGGAGGGGAAGGGAGGCACTCTCAGGTGTGTTTTCGCGCCCGCCGGACCGGTCCCTCCCTCTTCCACTCCCCAGCCGGCGCTGTCCGCTGAGGATGCTGGAGCCGGGGGGCGGGAGGGGGATGCCCAGTGGACGCCCTCCCAGATCCCCAAGGCCTCTCCAGGCAAATGAAGAGGCCAGCCTAAAGAGCCTGGGCCGAAGGGCGCGAGGGACGGGGGGGGAGGGCTGGACTGGAAGCAGTTGGAGGGAGAGCGGGGCGACTTGGAGGGATGTAGGAGGGGGGGAGGGCTGCCTTCCTTTCTCTCAGCCCCTCTCCCATCCCCCGGCCCCCTCCCGGCTACCTTTCCCAGCCGCTTTCGTCAGACACTTCTTCACTTCATTTCCATCTCCCTCCCTCCCTCTCCAACCCCTTCTCATCTTTTGCGCTCTGACACCCCTCAGCAGCGGCCGCAGCCTCTACTCCCCATTAACTCCCATACACCTTTTTGCAGCGTCCGCAAATCGCGGCGGTAGCTGAAAGTTCTCCAGCGCTCCCTCATCCTCTCTCCCTCCTCCTCCGTCCTCCGCCCCTCCTTCCACTCCCTCAGCTCCGGCACTGGGCCTGAGACAGAGAGGAGGTGGAGGACACAGGCTCCCTCTCTCTCCACTGGATGTGAATTGGCAGAGCAACGGAGGGGCCAACGGAGGTGGAGGAGCCTGGGCAGCGGCCCTGGACAGCAGCGGCGGCCTGGACTGCATGAGCGCCGGCCTCTCCCTCGACGACTTCTCCTGGACCCCCGACCTACACCTTCCCCCCTCTGTCTCCCCCAATCCCTCCTCCTCCTCCCCCCTCAAACCTCCCGACCACCACCAGCACTACGACTTCTTCGCCCCCAACTCCCCCGACCACCTCCAGCATGCCTCCATCCCCTCCTCCTGCGCCCTCCTCGACTCACCCACCGCACCTCCGCATTCACCCGACCACCCTCTTAAGGTTCCGCCCTCCCTTCCACTGCTCCTCTGCCTCCTCCATCCTGGCTGTCCTCGCAGACGGAGACGGGCTATGCGGAGGACGGGAGTCTGAAGCGTTCCCCACCTTTTCCAGAGGACCCTTTCCCCAGCTTTTGCGACCAGCAATCCCAGCACCAGCAACATACTACGCAGCAACAGCAGCAAGCCCTCTCTCCCGTATGCTTATTTCGTCCTCTTATTTCATGGACAACGTTTTGACTCCGTCTCAGGCCAACGGGGACGTGGATCAGTCGCTGGAGATCTACAGAGATCTCATCCTTCGCCACCTCGTCACCGACATCGCTTCCACCTGCCTTAGACTCCGCATCTCTGCTGGTTCCCTCCCCCTTCCCATTGCTCTGCTGTGGATGCGTTTGGACTGGGCAAAGAGTGTTGGTGGTAGTGGGATGGTTGACGTAGCGTGGAGGATGGCCTGGGGGTGGAAGGGGAGGGGAGCGGGAGTGAAGGGCAAACAAACAGTGAATGGGGGTGGGCTGGGAGCTGTGAGGCAGAGGCTAGCGGGCGTTAAAGACGCTACCAGGGAGGCAGAGCACAGCTGTTTATTTTGGCCCCCGCCCTCCTACAGCCCCTCTCCTGACGTCACCACGTCAATACCCCACGCCTCACCCCCCCCCCTTTCCCATGCTTTACTACTCCCTACTTTTTCCTTACACTCCCTTTCCCAGCCCAACGCCAGGCCTCTTGGATTAGCTCCAAGCTCATACTCTAAGCTCATATTGCAATTACTCTGAACATTGCGTTTAACAAGCTGGCATTGGACTGGGAGTAGTATTTCTGCAGCGTACTTCCCGGATTTTCAGTCTGGGGACAGTGGGATAATATTTAACCAAGGTTCCTAGGAGAACAGGTGGGCTGTCCAGACAAACTTCTGCCTCCCGCACAAAGACCCCCAAACGCCCCCTTGCATATGCAAACTTCCACTTTACCAAACGGATCCTCTTCACTTTTCCATCGCCAGCACAAAGACATTGAAATGAACCAAGATGACGCAGCATCTGCTTTGCACCTCACAAAGGCAGAACAGGGGAGTTGGAAATAGCTTCGGCAGCGATTGAGACCCGGAGGCGTGGAGCAGCGGGGAGTCGGTGATCTGGGCAGAGGAGACGGCGCGGCAGTTCCAGCTGGGGCGCATCGACACCCGCCCCCTGGCCATCCCCGGACGCCGTCTGGCCGCCCTCAGCCGCGAACAGCTCACCAACGCCTGCCCCAACGCCGGCGACACCCTCCATGCCCAGCTTCAGATCTGGAAAACTGCCGCCGACTTTCGACGCCTCCACTCCGACTCGCCTCCCACCAACCAGCAACAGCACACAAACACACCGCAGCACCCTGGCTGGTGGGACGCTGATGAGGCTGTCGCCGCATCTTCGCCTAATCCCCAGCCACCGCCGCCGCCTATGCCCCCCTTGGCTCCAGCGCCGCACTACGGACTCTCCGTTCAGGTACCACCCTGCCCTTGTCTGGTCATTTTGATGCTAACTGAAGTGTTTGCAGACTGGCATGGGCATGGGCAGCGGGCACGGGGTCCTGTTGGGCAAAAACCCGGCGATGCTGAGCGGTCCCACAGGGCAGCAGCACTACGCTCACCTCCTCTCCCCCTCCGACTCCGACTCCGGCATCTCCGCTGACTGTTTCATTCTCCTCCCATCCTCCTCTGGCATGCCGTGTCTGAGGATGGAACTGGTGGGACAGTGGACGAGGATGGTCTGCTGATGGGCGGAGTGCGGAAGGCGCTGACGGGCCAGTCCACGGGGAGCATTCATCTGTGGCAGTTCATCCGTGAGCTCCTGGACCACCCGGACAAGTTCGCCCAGTGCGTCCGCTGGATCGACCGCCCTGAGGGTTCCCTTCCCGCCCTCTCTCCTCCATCCTCTCTGCAGTGTGTGGTTGTGTTGAGGAGTGTTCAAGATCGAAGACTCCCACAAGCTGGCCCGCCTCTGGGGCCAGCGGAAGAATCGGCACAAGATGAACTACGACAAGCTCTCCCGCTCCCTGCGCCAGTACTACAAGAAGGGCATCATACGCAAGACCGGCCAGCGCCAACGCCTCATCTACCAATTCATTCCCCCCTATCACCTACTTTAACCCCCCCTCCTCTCTCTTTTTCTCCCCACATCCCTTACCTATTCCCATCTTTTTCCTCCTCTTTCCCTGTCCGCATGTCCTGGCTCGCTCCATGGTTGTGTATGTTCGATGAACAGAGAGATATTGCCTGCTCTGCCAGATTGTAGCCGTTTGGCCTGACAGTGGAACCCGGTCGGTCTTGCTTCATCAACTTTCCTCCTTCTTCCTCTTACATATTTCATGCAATACCTCACTCCGGAGTGCTTTACCATCAGTAAATGTATGGCCTTGCTGCCTTCACATGTCGCTTCATCTACCTTTTTCTTTCTCTCTCTTTCTCTCCCACCGTCACACCTGTCACTGACTTCCATCTCCATCTGTTCTTTTTTGAGGGCATCCTTCCTTATCTTCAGTTCGCACATGCACACACTGCACACATTTCATGGTATACCGAAGGAAAGGTCATATCACTGTTTCTACTATCGTGATACATAAAGGGTGATCCTTTTGCTCTTTTTATTTTCCAGCCACTTTATGAAAATACATCCCTGCATAAAACAAGGCCCCACTGTTTTATCATATATGGAATCATCGGCAAGTCAAAGTGAATCTCGGTTGTTCTTAAATAGAAAGGGCCGAGCAAAGAAGGCAAGGAAATATATCAACTACTAGTGGTATCTGCTTCTCTGGCAATTGCATTTTGTTTTGGCGTGCAATTAAGACTTTCTTTCCATGTGCTCGCCAAAACAAAAATGCAGATGTATTTCCTTGCCCAATATCAGCCTCACCTCCGAAGAACAAACTTAAAAAAGGCGGAATGAAAGCAGGCCTCTTAATAGCTTTTCTTTTTATCTTGCGGCTTGCCATTTGGACGCAGCTCCGTCATTTCCTCTATTTTTAAGCCAAGAGAAGGCTGGAAGGAAAGAGGGGGGATTGCATTCCGGCCCTGTCAGCAGTAGGAGAAAGCAGGGTGGGCAAGACACATTCATTTCCGCTCCATATTTTATGCAACATGGC